>CM047004.1:9677874-9928655 GCA_025698465.1 Gossypium longicalyx
AATACCAAAATTTAGCCAATGTCATAGCTTGAACTTGGGATCTCCCACACACACCCAGAACACATAACCACTGAAGCAGGTAGATATTTATGTCAAATTTACAAAAGTTGAAATTAGTAATTTTTTGAGGCGTTACAACTCTACCCCCTAAAAGAAATTTCGACCTCGAAATTTACCTGATTAGAACAGATAAGAATACTGCTGATGCATTGAATCCTCAGGTTCCCACGTAGCTTCCTTAGTGCTTGATTATGCCACAACATATTCACTAAAGGAATGAACTTCTTTCGCAGAACCTTTACATCGTGATCTAGAATTTGAATCTGCTCCTCCTCAAACGTCAAGTCCGGCCTAACCTCAATCTCCTTAATAGGGACAATGTGAGAAGGATTAGAGTGGTAGCACCTCAACATCGAGATGTGGAACACGTCGTGGATATGGTCTAACTCTAGAGGTAGCTCCAACTGATAAGCGACCGGTCCCACTCCCTTCAGAATTCGGTACAGCCCAATAAACCTAGGGCTCAACTTGCCCTTACGACCGAACCTCAGAACCTTCTTCTATGGAGAGACCTTAAAAAAGACCAGGTCCCTTACAAAATACTCAATCTCACGCCTCTTCAGATCAGCATAGGATTTTTGTCTATTAGAAGCCGCCTTTAGACAATCTTGAATCAGTCGAACCTTAACCTTTATCTCAGAGACCAACTCAGGACCCAATACATGTCGCTTACCCAATTCAGTCCAACATAGCGGTGTACAACACTTACTACCATACAGAGCCTCGTAAGGTGCCATCTGAATGCTAGACTGGAAACTGTTATTATAAACAAACTCCACTAGCAGCAGATACTTCTCTCAACTGCCTCTAAAATCGATAACATAGCTCCTCAACATATCCTCTAGTATCTGAATCACCCTCTCCGATTGACCATCGGTCTGAAGATGGAATACAGTATTGAAGTCTAACCTTGAACCTAGGGCCTCATGTAGCTTTTTTTCCAAAATCAAGACCTGAAACAAGGATCCCTATCAGAGATAATTGAAACTGGTACCCCATGCAGTCTTACTATCTCAGAAATATAAAGTTTCGTTAGCTTTTGCAGAGAATAATTTGCCCTTATCGGAATGAAGTGCACAGACTTGGTTAATCAATCTACAATGACCCACACTGAATCCTTCTTAGTGGGTGTTAAAAGCAATCCACTAACGAAATCCATCGTTACTCGCTCCTATTTCCATAATGGAATCTTAACCGGCTGCAGCAAACCTGAAGGCAACTAGTGCTCAGCCTTAACTTGCTGGCACGTTAGACATTAAGCAACGAAATCAGTAACCTCATGCTTCAACTCCGACCACCAATACAACTCTCGAAGATCCCGGTACATCTTATTCCCACCAGGGTGCATAGCGTAAGGGCTACTATGTGCCTCTCTCAGTAAAGACTGGCTCAAATCAGAATCACAAGGTACACATATCTGCCCTCGGAAACACAACATACCCCTAGAGTTCAACCTAAAGTCCGTAGTGTTACCACTCTCAATCTACTAGAATCGAAAACCCAAAGACTCATCCGCCAGCTGTTTAACCCTAATCTACTCGATCCAAGTTGGTTTAACTTATAGCTTAGCCAACAAACTTCCATCGTCGAACAGGCTAAGCCGAGCAAACATCGCCCTCAAATCAGTCATAGCCCTATGGCTTAATACATCGACCACCACATTGGCCTTTCCCGAATGGTACTCAATGGTATAATCATAGTCTTTAAGTAGCTCAATCTATCTACGCTGCCTAAGATTCAACTCCTTCTAAGTCAGGAGGTACTTAAGGATTTTGTGATCAGTATAGATGATACACTTCTCACCGTACAGTTAGTGCCTCCAAATCTTTAGAGCAAAAACCAAGATGGCCAATTCCAAATCATGCGTCGGATAGTTAGCCTCATACGTCTTGAGTTGGCGAGACGCATATGCCATAGCCTTACCATCCTGCATCAATACACATCCCAAACCGACATATGAAGCATCACAATAAACCGTGAACTCCTTTTCAGGCTTAGGCTGTATTAGAACAAGAGCCCCAGTTAATATAGTCTTGAGCTTTTTAAAGCTTTCTTGTTGCACATCAGTCTAGACAAACGGAACACCCTTACGTAGTAGCTTAGTTAAGGGTGTTGCAATCAATGAGAATCCTTCCACAAACCGCAGATAGTAACTCGCTAGTCCCAGAAAACTATGAATCTAGGACACATTCTTAGGCTGTTTCCAATCTAGTACAGCCTCAATCTTTTGAGGATCAACTTGAATCCCCTTAGTAGATACCACATGGCCCAAAAATGTTACTTTACGTAACCAGAACTCGCACCTGCTGAACTTAGCATAGAGCTGCTTTTCCCTCAAAATCTGAAGAACCACTCTAAGCTGCTCATCATGCTCATCCTCAGTTTTAGAATAAACCAATATGTCGTCGATGAACACCACTAAAAACTGATCCAGGTAAGGCTGAAACACTCAGTTCATCAAGTCCATGAAAGCTGTCGGTGCATTAGTCAGTCCAAATGGCATCACTAGGAACTCGTAGTGACCAAAATGAGTCCTAAATGTCGTCTTATGTACGTCAGCCTCCTTAACCCTTAACTGATGGTACCCAGACCAAAGATTAATCTTAAAGAATATCGAAGCTCCTCGAAACTGGTCAAACAGATCATCGATCCTCGGTAATGGATACTTATTCTTAATGGTCTACTTATTCAGTTGCCGGTAGTCAATACACATCCTCATGGATCCATATTTCTTCTTAACAAATAGTACCAGTGCTCCTCACGGAGACACACTAGGGTAGATGAACCCACGATCCAACAACTCCTAAATCTGAGCCTTAAGCTCCGTAAGCTCCTTTGGTGCCATTCGATAGGGAGTGATAGACCCTAGAGCTGTACCAGGAAAAACATCAATCCCAAACTCCACTTCCCAATTCAGAGGTAAACCCGATAACTCTTTAAGAAAGACGTCTAAAAATTTCCTTACAGTGCGGATATCCTTTATAGTAGAGTCCCTAGAAGCGGAAACACTTATGTAGGCCAAGTACGCCTCACATCCCTTGCGAATCAATTTTTTAGCCACCAGTGCAGAAATCACATTTGACAGATAATCCCGACGCTCTCCAATCACAACTACCTTATTATCCTCCTTAGTTCTCAAGACAACCCTCTTAGTTGTACAGTCCAGACTGACACGGTGCTTGACCAACCAATCCATACCCAGAATCAGGTCAAACTCCCTAAACGGAAGCTCCATTAAGTTAGCCAATAAGATTTCCCCTTGAACCTTTAACGGTATATCTCTGAATAGTTTATTAACCCTTATAGACTGTCCTAACGGGCTCAGTACAGTAACCTCACTCATAGTGCTCTCAATCGAAATCCCCAAGTTTTTAGATATGTTACTAGATATGTATGAGTGAGTAGACCCTATGTCTATCAATGCAAGATATGATACATCAAAAATAAGGAACGTACTAGTGATAACGTCTGGAGCACCTATGTCTTATCGGCAACGAGTAGCATAAACAAGTGTAGGTTGCCTCACTTCAGTCTGTTCAGCACCTCTGCCCGGTGCTCTCTATCCACAGCCTATATCATTACCACTCCTAGCCTGACCACGGCCTTTTGGTGGTTGCTATGCTACCCTTTGTAGCTGTGTAGTACCAGTACCCTAAGCTTGCATCTGATCGGCCCTCGACGAATGCTCTCAAATGCGATGATCGAATAATCCACACCTTATACATGCTCTAATCCTCCTGTAACACTCGTCCTGATGGCGTCTACCACAATCGACACATGGCTGCAGTCCAGTAATAGTAACAAGGGGCCTAGCTCTAACTGGCCCATCAAATCTGACCTTTTTCTTAGGCCTCTACACAGAACTCGAGGGCTTCAAATCCCTCTTGTTCTTACCCCTCTCTATCTCTATTTTGGGGCTCAGCGTGCTTAACATCCTCGGCGATCTTCGCCTTCTCTACCAAAACAAAAAAATCTCACTCCCTCTACAGAGTTATCAGAATTCTCAAACTATCTCTGATACCATCTTCAAAGTGGACACACCTCTCATACTCCGATGCCACCATATCTTGCGCATAGCGGCTCAATCACAGGAATTCAGCCTTATACTCGGCCACTAATCGATCCCCTTGAGTAAGATTTAGAAGCTCCCTCCTACAAGCGTCCACATAACTGGTTCCCACATATTTCCCCTAGAAGGCAGTCTTAAAGCATTCCTAGGTTAGATTTTTGGGCTGATCGCCCTCCCTAATGATTAGCCACCATTGATAAGCCTCGTCTCGCAACAGAGAGACTGCACCCTTTAATTTCTACTCAGAGGTACAATCCAAGTCATCCATAATCCGCTCCGTAGCCTCAATCTAGTACTTGGCCACATTAAGGGCGACTTTAATAACACCCCTAAAAAGTTCAGCTCCATTTGACCGGAGTTGTTTCGTAACCAACCCACGGCCCCCACATCCAGTATTAGGCCCATCGACCCTCTCCAATATCCTTAACATAGCCTAGGACAATGCATCGTCCCTAGCCATGCGATATTGAGACCTAGTTTCAGTAGCAGGCGACACTGGCATCTCACTTGTGTCCAAATTTGGCATATTGCCTAGTGAAGAGGACTCAGCTCGAGCCCCTCTATGGCCTCTACTTCAGCCTTTGATACCTCATCCGCGGATACCTCGTGCACTCATGTTTTATTCTGTTTTATCTGTATTACAAATTTTATGAATCAGTTACAGTTTCAATATTTATTAACAAATGTTTTATGCAACAATTTTAGTAATTCAGAGTGATTTTCACAAATCCCAGTCTCTATCAGTTTTGCTACAGTCTCAGTTTACTACCTAGAGTAGTTTCCGAATATACTTTCTATAATATTTTCAATTTAAACTTATCACAGTTTTAGAATACATACAGTATCGATGTCGGAGACTTGGTGTACCACATTCTTAGTCAAAGCATTTCAAATCATTTGGAAATCAGTTCTTAAAAACCAAGGTTTAAAACACAAATCCATAGCCGAGTTTTACAACCTGGCTCTAATACCACTAAGTGTAACACCCCAAACTCGGCCTAGATGTTATGGCTGAATCTGGCGATGTCACATGGAATAAAATTGAAATCGCATTTATCAAGTTAAACATAACCGTTGATTAGCTACTAATTATTTCATCCATTTCAAATTTATTTCCTTGTTACTGGATCATTTAAAAATATTTTCTGTAGCGGAAGCTTTTAAAACCGTGACATTTGAAGAAAACTATTTGCGTTTAGTAAAATTGTTATTTTTAATAAAATCGAGTTTATGTTGAGTTTGGCAGTTAAAAAAAACCATAAAAATAGTCTAAATCTGAAATAAAAGCAAACAATCCGAAAGTCTCAAATTTACAACCAAATACCTCAATAGAAATAGAAAATAAATCATAAAGGAATGTAAAGCAATTTCAAAATAACCCATGTGGTCACCATTAGGTCCTCTGCCCCACTGATCTATCTAAGTTTGGGGATTACCTGTACACATTAAACAAAAGGCGTGAGTTTACGTAAACTCAGTGTGTAATCCCCACAGAAAACATGTATAAAGTTAATTAGCGATGCAATAATCAAATGCGATGCAGGGGTCAAACCCATTACAATTTCAAGATGTGATTCGGGCCTTAGCCCATTTCGATTTCGATAATGTGTATGCATTAAGGCCTAAGCCCATCACATTCATAGTATCTGATATATAGTTTTACCCAACCAGCCTCTACACACCATCTTCGTCCATCCCTACACTCCATGTGGGGTTTAAAACTCCCACTCATCCCTACACTCCAAGTAGTACCGAATGCGGCACATAATCAGTATATTACAGCTGAGCTGCCAAATAATAGGCTTAAAACCTTTCAGTACACTTCCTCCAATATATCATCATCCCAACCCAATGCAATGCAACATACAATATGTTATGTTGTTATGCAACCATCACTCATACTTAAACATATATATATATATATATATCAGTAATCATGCGAAATTTATCATACATCACATACACTCAGATCATACATTCAGGGGCCTAGTTAACGCTTACCGACCCTAAAGTAGGTTCACAGTCGAATTGGGTGACCATACAACCCAAGGAATCATTTTAGATAAATGGGCTCACACGCCTATGTGGCTTACCCGTATGGCCCACATACCCAGATTAGCCTTGGCACGTGTGATGGCCCAAATTTCCACACGCCCGTGTGTACTACCCGTTTGGGCCTACACGCTCGTGTGGCCCACGCGGCCAAAATCAGTTTAGCCTGTGTGTCACACAAGGCCTACCTAGCCATCACACAACCGTGTATTACACGTATGGCCTAGCCTCATTGATCATATGCTTATGTTATCACATACAGCCTACCACACAGGCGACTACAGGCCCGTGTGGTGTCGGCAGTGAGGTTTTTAGCTTTCGTCAAAACCTCATTTTCTATATTTTCGGGTACACACCTAGTACGATTTCGATGTAGAAACACTTCCAAGCATTCTAGAACCTATAATTGACCAATAAAGCACTGAATTAAACACTTCAAAATTGAACTAAAATCAAACCTAAATCAAGATACTCATCCTTAAAATGATGAAACTTACCCCAACCACCTCAAATCAGTCGATCACGAAATAGCATGAGGAGAACCTTGATCTTCACAATATGCTACTGCCAAAGCGGCAATAACCCTAATCAAAAACTTAATATTCACAACTTACAAACCACGAGAACCTACTTACCAAAATGTATGATGAAAATCGGACTAGCGAAGGTAGCGATAGAAGTCAATAAAAAGAAACAAAATCAAAGAGAAGATAGAAGAAAGAATAGCAAAAGCTGAATATGGGAGAAGGGAAGAAAGAAAGAAAACATTAGGACTTTTCTCCAAGAGTCACCGAAATTTTGAAAAAGAAAGAAAGAAAGATTATCAAGAAATAACATTCTGATCACAAATTCCTAAATTCTCTCCAACTTTCACTCCCATAATCCCCACTACTCACAACCACCCTAGTATTTTTGCTAAACTAAAACTCCTACAGTCCACTGAGTAAAAATCAACCCCCTTGCTTATGCAAGGGTTTGAACACAAGTCCTCCAACATCCCAACACTCAGCTTAATCACCAGACCAGCAGGCCCATTCTGTTATATACTTACAAACAATTAATTAAAAGCCTATTGACCAGAGATAGGGCTTGATTCAGAAAAATACCAGAATTTAGCCAAAGTCATGGCTTGAACTTGGAATCTTCCACACACACCCAGAATACATAACCACTGAAGTAGGCAGATATTTATGTCAAATTTACAAAATTCGAAATTAACAAATTTTTGGGGCATTACAACTACGAATAGGGAATCCTAAGAAAATCAAAACACCTAGTGCCTATAAATTAAACTATTTTCATTGAAAAATTCATATTCTTTTGAATGAAAAAACTCTATCAAATTCCATTATCGATTATCTTATTGTCATGTTTCTACAAAAAAAAAAAAAGAACCCATAACTTAGCTATTAAGATTTAAGATAAGACTATGCTTTTTCTGTTGTGTTGATATTTAGAAATAATTAAGAAAAGTTCACAACAAAGGAAACTAGGTTCGCCAAAAGACTAGCATGTACGAACCTAGGTTTGCTTCTGTTTATGTATGAGTCTTAATGTGTTTTTCATGGTAGTGACTTGTCTATGTTGTGGAATTACGAATATGACATAACCGCCTACAAGCAAAGACAAGAGAAAATCGAAGCTTATTTAAAAGCTTTCAGCAAATTGGTGAGTGTTCAGGGGTCACCACTTGTATGTGCAAACCGTAGAGTCAATTAAAAGCTTAGGAATTTAGCCTAAGTTTCGAGAGTAAATCTTCCCTAAAACTCTATTTTGTGATTAAGTTTAAATATGTGTTTTTATGAATAGTAATATGCAAGCTTTATATTGCGAGCTAATTATGAATAGTGTTCTGCGAGCTCCTCTTGATTTGTGAGCTTTATGTTTAAGTGAATGTATTGACACTATAATCTTCTGAAACCATTGGATATAATGACATGTCATAGGACTGTGGGTACTCACCTCTATATTTTACGTTTTGAGAAATAAGGGAATGTCAAGTTATGCTCTATTCAATATGATATGTTGGTGTGTTTGGAGAGTGCTAAGCTTTATTCTATGCTTATAAGACATGTTAAGACTCTTTGAGTCAAAGTGATGAGTTATAAGGAGATTCGTTTATCCAACAGAAAAGAACATGTGAATAAGATTGTGTTTTTCAAAATATTATGTTTTACTGTTTTAAGCTAACTAATAGTAAATAACTTCAAACCAAGCTTCGTGTAAATATGTCGAACTTGGTTCACAGATCCATAACTTTGTTTAAACACTTGTTTAACATACGTTTTTGTGCATGCTATGTGGTTTTCCAGTATATTCATTAAGTTCGCAAGAGCTTACACACTTCTCTCTAAACATTGTAGATAGTTAGATCACACAGTGTGTAGCAGCGATGGCGAGTGATCTAGGCAAAGTATAAACACTAGAAAGGTGATACAAGCCTAGACATAAATGCAATGTGGGTTTCTGCTTGGGCTTAGTGATCTCTTTCTATCTATAGACTTCACTAATTGCTCTAAGTCTTAGTTTTTTTTTTTATATTTGTATTCAATATCTCTTGCAAACCGATAAAACCATATATGCACACCTGAATTTTTGAAGTATATGAATATAGTTCAAAGATTTGCTATTTTTTTAATTCGCAATTACATGCTTAAGTATTTAATCTTTAACAGAGTGTTTGCCATAAGCCAAGCATGTAATAAATCAAATTGACTAACTTATATAGAGTTTGCAAAAGTCGTTGCAAAGTGATAAAGTTTTCGAACTGTGGAAAGTGCTAACCCTAACAATTGGCAAATTAGTACTTGTGAACCCTTAATAAATTTTGCTACACGAAATTATGAGAGACCCTGTGAAACGTCTTCGTAGAATATAAAAGCATAGGGGTCGTACACAAAGACTTAAGGAAACTTACCCCATAAAAGACTTAGAATGCATGAGCTAAGCAAAGATGCGAACCCTAATGTCAGACAGTTGAACTGTTGTGTTCCGTGAGCTATATTGCTCTGAAAAACTTAGAGTTTGCATGTTCTTAATTCCTTTAATCAAATAATTATGTCTTCAAGGAAAGAGTAGTTAAGTTCTTACAAGCGATGTAAGTTCGCATGTTATTGCTGTTGCGTACCATGAAGCAAGTGATGTGAGTTCACAAGCTTGTGATTTATTAAATCTAAACATGTTTTATATTTTAACTTATGGTGTATTGGAGGTTAAGTTGGGTTTAAATGGTGAGTCACTTAGGTGGCTAATGTGGTGTTCCATAGTTCGGGTCCAGTGACCGAATTGGGTACGGAGTGTTACAATATTCAAGGTTTTGATTTATTATAAAGATGGGAACAAAATAAATATATATCATGTTTATGTTTGGGTGATTATGTTCATGGCAAGGTAGCTATGTTTTCTAATTTGTTGTGGTCCGAGGTGGTTCAAAATGGGGAAGCTTATGGCTTTTTTTATTTTTCTTGTCAAAGCTGCATGGACTGAATAAAAAGATAGCTAGAATAGCTCATTTAAATCCACAAAATAATAGACTTTTTATCAAAACAATATAAAAAAAGTAATTATGAAAATGATATAGGATTTAGATTATTTTAAAAAATGGAATGTTTTTTATTGTATCATTGGGTGCCGCCAAACTGTAAGAAAACATCACATTAAATCTCACCCAATCATATGCCAATCACTAGGTGACATTGGTATGAATTTTTTTAAAATATATTTTTAAATTTATATAGAACAAAAAATACACTACAGAAACTTCTTTTTTTTTTGGTGATGTGTCCTGAAAAAACCTGTTTGATTATTTGTAAAGAAAAGCCTGGGAGGGAAAGTTGCTGCCAAGTTCACCAACACCGTGGGGTTGTATATTTGTATTCAATATCTCTTGCAAACTAATAAAACTATATATGCAAACCTGAAATTTTAAGTATACAAATATAGTTCAAAGATTTGCTAATATTTTTAAATTCGCAAGTACATGCTTAAGTATTTAATCTTTAACTGTGTTCGGCATAAGCAAAACATGTAATAAATCAAATTGAATAACCTATATAGAGTTCGTCAAAGTTATCGAATTGTGGAAAGTGCAAACCCTAACAATTGACGAACTAGTACTTGTAAACCCTTAATAAATTTTGCTACATGGAATTAGGAGAGACCCTGCGAAACGTGTTCGCAGAATATAAACACATAGGGGTACGAGAAGACCTATCCTGTTTAAGGAAACTTGTCCCAGAAAAGACTTAGAATGCATGAGCTAAGCAAGGGTGCGAACCCCAATTTTAGACAGTTGAACTGCTGTGTTCCGTGAGGTATATTGCTCTGCAAAACTTAACTTAGAGTTCGCATGTTCTTAATTCCTTTAATCAAATAATTATGTCTTTAAGGAATGAGTAGTTAAGTTCTTACAAGCGATGTAGGTTCGCTTGTTACTGCTATTGCGGACCATGAAGCAAGCGATATGAGTTCACAAGCTTGTGATTTATTAAATCTAAACACGTCTTATGTTTTAACTTATGGTGTGCTGGAGGTTAAATTGTGTTTAAATGGATAGTCACATAGGTGATTAATGTGGTGTTCTATAACTCGGGTCCGACGACCGAACTGGGTACAGGATGTTACAATATTCAAGGTTCCGATCTCTTATAAAGTGGGGAACAAAAGGAATATATATCATGTTTATGTTTGGGTGATTATGTTCATGGCAAGGTAGTTGTATTTTCTAGTTTGTTGTGGTCGGAGGTGGTTCAAAATGGGGAACGTTACGGCTTTTTTATTTCTCTTGTCAAAGTTGCATGGACTGAACAAAAAGATAGCTAGAATAGTTGATTTAGATCCACAAAATAATCGGACTTTTTATCAAAATAATATAAAAAAATAATTATGAAAATGATATGGGATTTAGATTATTTTCGAAAATGAAATGTTTTTTATTGTGTCACTGGGTGCCGCCAAACTGTTAGAAGATACCATATTAAATCTCACTTAATCATATGCTAATCATTAGATGATACTTGTATAATTTTTTAAAAAATATATTTTCAAATTTATATAGAACAAAAAATTCACTATAGAAGCCATTTTTTTTTTTTTTTTTTTGGTGATGCGGCCTGGAAAAACCTGTTTGAATTTTATAAAGAAAAGCCTGGGAGGGAAAGATGCTGCCAAGTTCACCAACAACGTGGGGTATGCAGTTTTTAGGTTTTTGGTAATTCGCAATTCAAGTCTTTCATATTTTGGTGATTTTGTAATTTATTTTACTTCAGTCCATGCACATATTATTCTAATTTTAATTCAATTTGAAGCAAATGACAAGTAAATCATTTGCATCCTGGTGAAAAAACATATAAAACCTATTTATTTATGTCGCAAAACTATGAAACGCTTGAATTGCCGATTATCCAAAACATCTCCATAACCCACGTGATTGGTGAACTTGTTAGCAACTTTCCCTCTCATATTATAAATTTCTCTCTCATATTTTTCTTCATAAAAATCAAATTGATTCTATTAATGTGTTAGACGGCTTTTTTTTAAAAAATTTATTGTAATAATTAGCATATGATTGCTTGAGATTTTGGGTGGTTCCACCTTATAACTTAATGACACATAAAGAAACTATAAAAAAATATTTATTTTCGCAAATAATCTAGAACTTATATCATTTTCGTAATTAAATTTATTTATATTATTTTGATAAAAAGAAAACCCAAAATAATTATTATGTAAACATTCAATTTTACCCAAAACATTTAATGGAAATTTTCCTAGTTTTGGATTCAACTATGGACCTTCGACACCCAATTATACTAGTGCTGTGTGAGGGTCTACTCATCTTTGGCAATTTCATTTTGAGGTTTCATACGCATTAAATTAGACCACATTCATTAATCTTTCATTATTTCTTTGATTTCTTTCTTTTTTCTCTCTCTTTTTTTTTTTTAAATTCTTCCTCATATCACAGTATCTTCAATTTTACATACCTCAGCAGAAACCGAAAATTCACAAATTATTCATATCCTATTAAATTTTATTACACTCACGTTGAACTTGAGTTCAATTTTTAGTTAGTATATATAAAATTAACACCAAATGTTGAACTTGAGTTCAATTTTTTTTTAAATATTTAAACTTAACTGGTAATCCAATTGAGCATTTCATCTAAATCTGTTAATTAATTGAAAGTGAGATTATTTCTTTAATAGATAAAAAAAAGTGTCGAATAAAAAATGTTGAATTTGAATTTGCTTAGTTCGGATGTTGAGGGCTTTTTGCGGTGAAAATAAATGGATGTGGTATTAAGTTGAATATTGCTATATATATTTGGTATTTACGGTTCATATCTAAGGTTTATGATTATTTCTATCATTAATGTCATCTTCAATATTTAAATATGTTTATATGTTTTAGCATATTTAAACATTATGCGTTTTTCTATTATTATTTGAATTTTAAAATTTTTATAACAATTTTATTTTAACCCATTGTGTTCATATTGTCTATGTGTTTTTTAGTGCATGTATAAATACTTAACAATTTCAAAATGATCCTCACAAAGAATTTAAACCATAAATCTTAAAATAAATTTATAACAGTAGTAGGACAACAATGACACAACAACAATAATAAAATTCTATAAGAGTAGAACCATGACAAAGACGACAACAACAATTATTATTATTGAAGATACAAGTATAAACCTGAAGAGTTATAACAAGAAGAAAGGTCTATAAGAGTAGGACCATGACAACAACACAACAACAATTCTTATTATAGGAATAGGCAACACAGTTAAAATCCCAGCAAACAACTCTAGTAAATGATGTTAACAAAGAACAATTTTACCACTTCAACTATGTATTTCTCGACATTATTATACTAATAATGCAATAAACGAATGCTCTCAGGGGTAAACCTCAATGAGAGATGTCAAACCCACAATAGGAGTAATTTTGTAAGAACTAAAACCAGCTGCTAAAAATAGTTTAGCCCATTCTTCTTCCCGCCTCTCTTTTCCAGCCACCAATACCAACATCAACATGTCGAAAAAGAGTTGTGTTTTAGTTAAGCTTGAGGCTTCATCATTCACTTGCTCATTCTCCCTCACAACCATGTCAATTATGATCAACTTTCTTGCTACCTTGTCTTGGCTTGAAATGGCCTCTTTACATCGCTTCAAAATTGTCAAGCATCCTTCATCATTCCAATCGTGCAATACCTTCTGTTAAATTATCATTCATAATTAGCTCAAAAAACATAAAACATTAGCTAACCCACAAACTATGATTACATTTGCCTTCAAATCTTTGAATATTATCATGTGTAATGGAATTTGTTGTGCATTATTTATAAAAGTAAAAATACCAGAAAAAAATAATGCGAATAAATTTAGTAAAACTTAACCTTTAATAAAATTGCGTCTCCTGTTGGAAATGCCTCAAACATGTTGCCTCCAACATATTTCAAGTTCTTACTCCCTTGCAAGCCAGCAACAATATTGGGAAGATCAAATACAGTGCACTCCATGAGTGGAAATGTATCAGCAATGGCCTTGGCCGTAGTTCCTGTGCCACCCCCAACATCTACAAGGGAGTCCAATCCCTCGAATGCCCCTTTAGACTTGTCAACTAAAACACTAGTAACCAATTGAGAATCACTAGCTAAGCCATCATTTATCAAATCTTTTAGCTGAGGATCATGGGCAAAATAGTCCCACAATGTCTTCCCGTATGCAGTAGCAAATGGGGTATGATCATCATTTTGGAACCAGGTTGCTAGAAAACTCCAAGGCTTTGTTATAGTAGGATCCATTGTAGCCTTCAAAGTAGGCGTTATGCAGAAGGGATTATTCTTGAGCAAAATACGAGAAGAGTTGGTTAGAACATATCCTTCTTCTTGAGCATCATTGTCTAGCTTTTGGCGTGCAAAGAAGTCCGAGTGAACTAGAATGCGCATGAGCCTATAAATGTCGCATGCTTTAGTAGGGTTGAGCATCTGTAGCGCAGCAACCAGCTCGGTAATAGTCATGGGCTTGCCATGATTATGAATGATATCAAGGATGCCTAAATCAAGTGCACATTTTAGAGACATGAAGCTTACGAAGTTGAAAGCATGTCTCCAAATGTGA
Source organism: Gossypium longicalyx (assembly GCA_025698465.1). Taxonomy (NCBI): domain Eukaryota; kingdom Viridiplantae; phylum Streptophyta; class Magnoliopsida; order Malvales; family Malvaceae; genus Gossypium; species Gossypium longicalyx. The sequence continues at coordinate 9,692,184 of CM047004.1, forward strand.
GCTTGTGCTTGGAGTGCCTCAATAGCATCCTCCCCATTAGCATTGCCCATATTCATCTTAGCTGACGTCTTGTTTGTTTTTAAGATCTTTTTGTTCTGAAGTGAATTAGCATACGGTTCAATATGCTATTTATAGGCTATGATACTCCTGTTTGATTGGACAAGGTTCCATATGGGAGCCGGGCTCTTCGTCAGTTTATGCACTAAAATTTAATGACAAAAAAATTAAGTGGTTGATTTCATCAACTGTTGTAAAAAATTAATTAAATCTCCGTGTGATGCCATATGGAAAGTGGACTTTCGATATGTGGCTCCAAGCTAAACTATCAGTACAAAGTACACTACGGCAGCCGTCCTGAGGGCATGGACCTGTTGTGATGCAAAATGATAAACAAAAATCAGAATACATACAAACCGAAAGCTATATAGCTTATGGTCAAACTCATGCAACTTGTTGTGCGCTTCAAAAAGAAAAGGTTTATATCAACATTTTCAATTAAAAAGTGTTAAAAATTGTAATATTAATATAATGTTAGAAATTTTGGTCTTAATATAATTTTTTTCTCAACTCATAGTAAAACCTTCCCAACATATTTTATATGCAAACTTTGAAAACCTGACCGCTACCACATAGATTAGATATATATTCAATAATATGATACATGCGCAAGCAGATAGCTATTGAGACAAGTCAACCTACCGCAACCTACCTCCACGCCATTTTCACTTCCAAGTTCATGAACCTTCCCAACATATTTTATATCTAGAAGTCGCAAACTTTGAAAACCTAACCGCTACCGCATGTGGATACCACTCTAAAAAGGAATTTTTTTTTTTTAAAAAAGAATTGACTTTTTTTAAAAAATAAAATGAAAACGGGACCAACTTTTTTAGGTGTAATTGGATCATCTTATAAAACGTTTTGGTCTACGAAAATTAAGAAAACAAATTCGGGAGTCGGTTACGTACGAGGAAGGATTAGCACCCTCGCAACGCCCAAAATTGATACCAAATTGAATAGTTTTTTGTCTTAATGTCAAAAATTTGAAAGAAATTTTAAAAAAATGATATTTCCTTAAAACTGTGATAGTTTGAGAAAAGAATCAAGATTCATTCGTTCTTAAAAGAGTGCAAACATCATATCCAGCATGATTGGACATGATATCTTTAATCCTTTGTAACTAAAATCATCTTGCGATTTATAAAACTTATTTAAAAGGATATTTTAGATAATTAGACGAACAAGAAATTGCAACCCAGCATGTTAGGGCACTATTTCTCAAATTTCTAAGTATTCAAAACATTGCCTTGCACCCCTTTTAAAAGTTCTTTTTTAATTAAATAAAACATGACTTTTGGTCTTAAAAAAAATGATATGTTTACAATTTATAGGAAATTATAATAACCTAGCTACCATATACATGTTTTATCATTTTATGCAAGCATAGTAAAAGTGATGGACAATGATCTAAATTATCTAATATACTATTATTTTAATGCATGGTCATGGATAACATTATTACATACAAATTACAACATGGAATATAGTGAATTAAGTAGTATAAATTATATAACACATACATAATAACATTTCATGCACACATATCTAATTTATCATAATTAACTAATTTTATGTGAATATAAAAAAAGCAAGAACAAAATGATATATAAAATTTAACGTATTATACAATACCAAATAAGAGTGAGTTTAAAAAAAAGCTATTAAAAAGTAAAAAATATAAAATGGCTATTAAAAAAAAGATACAAAGTAAACCCCTTTTTCAAAACGAAGAATACGTATATAAAGATTATATTTTAAAGCATAATAAAAAAAAGGTACTAGATATTACTATATATTTTTAAAAAAAAATGAAGAATGTATTAATAAGTAATAATATATATTTTGTAAGGTAATATAGAAAATATGATAAAATATAATGTATAATATGATTTATAAATAAAAATTTATAATAATATATCATATAAAATATTTGATATAGTGTAGAGAATATATATATAATAGTAATTTAATAGGTGTTTTCATACTAAAACATAGTAAAATGGTCAATATATATAGGAAAATACATAGCATTTATAAGTAAAAACATATAATAACACAATATAGTTAGTAGTGTATGAAAAATAATATATAATAAAACATATAATATGAATAATACATATAGTATAATATTTAGAATAATATAAAATATAGTAAATAAATATATAACATATGATAAAATACAAAATAAATAATATATATATAATAAATGATTTTTTAATATATTGGATAATAAAAATATACTATTTTATAATTAATATTTAAAAAACAGTATTATATAAAGTATTTAAAAAAAAGGATTAAATTGAATTTAATTAAGAAATCTGGGGTTAATTTACAAATAAATAAAGAGAACTAGGTCAAATTGGAACACAGACTAAAGTCGAGGGACTCACTGGGTAATTTACCCTAATCCCAAAACGACGTCGTTCTTCAGAATGGATTTTAATGGCCATTGGATTAAATTGAAATAAATATAAAAGATTAGGGCGAATTAAAATAAAAAATAAAATGAAATTATAAAGCTTAAAAAATGTGGAAGGACCAATTGGGCAATTAGCCCATTTTCCAAAAACACGCGGATCCTCCCCGGATCTCGGGTCAACGCGCAGATCCTAGCCTTGGAACGACGCCGTTTTAAAGCTTATTGTTTTAAGCAAAACGACGCCGTTTATATGAGGCTATAAAAGCCAAGTTTTAGCCAAAAAAATCATTTTAAAACAGATTTTTTTAAAAAAAGAAAGAAACCCTCTGAGAGGGTTGGGGGAGATGTCCTCGGAGTTCTATCGAGACTCCGTCTGAGGCCTGCACGCGCTCACGCGCCCCCGCCAACGCCGCCACTTACGGCGGTCAGAAACTAGAAAGTTTCCTTTTCCAACGTAGGTTAAATCGGTACGTTTCTTTTCTTTTATCTTTTATTACCAGTATGTATTTAGAGAAGAAAAAAAATAAAATAATCACCTCTGTACTCTCCAGTCGACTGTTGGTTTCTTTTAGTGCAAAATGTATTCTGTTTTTTTATTTGAATCTCTGTGTAAAAAAAACCTCCTCCCCCTTTTTTTTCTTTACATCGTATCTGATTCAAGCTTTTATAGCCACTGTACATAGCATTGTTTACATATTTAAAAATATTCCTTGCCATACTTGTTTCCTTTCTGTCGTTTTTCTTTCCATTTTGCAGGCGATCAAGAAGAGTAAACCACCGGCGTTGATTCGGCCGTAGATCACAGCGCGATACGAGTCACCACGAAATGAATGGTCACGAGTCGAATGGCGTGACTCTTGGGCTGATTGCGGCGCTAGGTCTTTCGTCGCTTGGTACGGTTTGGGAGTTACGGCGCAAACCCTAGCTAGGGTTTCCCAAAACTAAAAACAAGTTGGGTCGATTGGGCCAACTAAGTCCTGGGTTACTGGGCTAGTTCAGGAGTATTGGGTGTTGGGTTGTAACCAGTATAGGCTATCGGGTGTAATTGTATTTGGGCTGCTGGGTTTTAATTTTTGTAAAAGGACTGTTAAAAAAAACTTTTATTATTTTTGGTTTTCTGTTTGGTTTATTAAGCCCGGGCAAATTTGGGCTATTACACCACATAGATTAGATATATATTCAATAATATGATACATGCGCAAGCAGATAGCTATTAAGACAAGTCAACCTACCACAACCTACCTCCACGCTATTTTCACTTCCAAGTTCATGACTACCTCATTGATTTTTTTTTTCTTTAAACAATATTCTCTCTCAATTTTAATCATAAAAGCAACATCAGTGATGAAAAAAAAAACCCTTTTCATAAATATTAATAAGCAATCTCGTTTTAATTACACCAAAATATAACACTAAAAATATGTCGATTGAGTCTTAACTCGATTGGCATGAACATTGTTACCAATATAGGAGAACGTGGGTTCAAGTGTGCTAAAATGTATTATCCTCCTACTTATGGATTGAAAAGAGATTATGAATAGTTATAAGCCTCCTACTTATGGATTGAAAGGAGATTATGAATAGTTATAAGCATTGTATAGAAAAAAGAGACATTAATCACTATTTATAAAAAAAGTTAAAATCTCGAAAAAGTGAATGACAAAATTGGGAGCACCCAAACCATATCAAGAGCAAAGAGTAGTTATTTAAGATTTGGACGGTGATTGATATGTTGTATATGATGTTAGAAAATAGGTAAATATAATTTTTTTTTAAATTGTTAATTTCAAAAATGCATTAAATACAATATAATCATGAGTGCAATATAAATATAAATATATGTTCGATCAAATACAATACTATATGGTACACATGACACACGCACAACGGATAAAGAATCAAAAACAATTGGACTAAATCGAAAAGAATATGACTTCACCCAACACATGGCACATGATCTACGTGGGATGAAGACTCATACATCGTAATTACATATGACTTAAAGAGGAAGGACATTGAATACAGTGTCAGCTATCAAATCTTCCTGAAAGTGTCCCCAAGGTGAAGGGTGTTTATGTTCGATCGAAAGGGTGAGTTAAGTTCAAAATTCATAGAACCCTACCAAATCCTTATACGAATCAGCCCAGCTGCTTATCAATTAGAGTTACCTCTCGAATTGGATCGAATCCACGATGTTTTCCATGCCTTTATGGTGAAATGGTACCAATCCAATCCTACCCATTTTATTCCAATTAAGGAGATCAAATTTGTCCTTTGAGGAAGAACCAATTCAAATTCTATATTGAGACGTAAAGGTTTTGAAAAGGAAATAAATTCCTCTTGTGAAAGTATTGTAACGGAACCGTAGGACAGAGGAGGTTGCATGGGAACCAGAAGACACGTTCCACCAATAGTATCCTCATCTATTCGAACTAGGTAAATTTTGAGGATGAAATTCTTTAAGGGGGAGAACTGTAACACCAAAAAAATTATAGGTCGAGAAGTAATAATTAATTAAGAAATGAGTCTTAGTCTTAATGGTTAAGAGCTTAGTATACTCCTTAGAGATCCTAGATTCAATCCACCCCTCTCCAATTTCTTTGTTTTAATTTTTCAGCAAAGTGGAATGAAAATCCCCTAGAATATATATTAAATGGAGCAATTACATTTTAAGAGTGAACAGCAGCCCAAATGGTTAAGCCTTTGCATTTCTTCCTTTGTTTTCAAGGTTAAAGTCATGCCAAACACCTCCCCTCTTTAATTTTGACAAGAAGGGTTAATTACCCAAACAATCCCTTAAATTTTGAAAACCCTGGGTATTTTCTTTTCCTAATTACATATGTATTCTTGTTCCTTTTCCAAACCAAAGTTTATTTATTTTCTTTCTATTTTTTCTCCATTTTTCTTCTCCATTCTTCCACTTGCAAATATTTTTCTTCATTGTTCTGAAATATTATTTTCCATCTCAAACCCGAAAACAATCTTCGATCAACCTAATCTTCCTATCGGTTTAGCGTAACATCATCAATTTCATCTCTAATCTTGCTAAGGATTGGTAAGCACCTCATCTATAAATCAAACGTCAAAGATTCATAATATCATTATCTTGAAACTGATTTTTCATTCATTCTTAATCTTTTTAATGATTTCTTGCCGAAATTCACGATAATCTTGATAGTTCTTGATAGCATTTGTTAATTATTAATTAATGTTGTTTGAAGGACCTAATTTAGGTATCCTAGACAGATTTGATCGAGAGGGACATCGCTCGAGACACCAGTTGTAACACCCCTAACCCCATCCCGTCGCCGAAATAGGATTACAGAGTATTACCAATCATTACAATTCATTTACACATAAAACAATGCAATAATGTACATTAAATACATCATATTATACCTTTAATGGGCCCAAGTACTTAATAAGCACCTTTTAAACAAACCGGGGCTCGATCGGAAGCTTAGAAAATTTTTTAGGAATAAAGTTTCTCCCTATGAACAGTACCACACGCCCGTGTGGTCTAGGGGACACGTCCGTGTCTCTTTAGCACGCCCGTGTTGTTTACCCGTGTACAACACTGACTTATTACTTATAAATAAGATAATTTCACATGGCCAAATCACACGCCTGTGTGCCTAGCCTGTGTGGTATTCAGTATTACAAAGTTTAGGTGGAGGGGACACACGGCCTATCAATATGCCCGTGTGCAAGCCATGTGTCTCACACGGTCTGATCACATGCTCGTGTGCCAGGCCATGTGGACTCAAAATGAGACTTTAATCACAAACTTACCAACCCTACAAAACTTAAGCTTCAAGCTAGCAATTTTCTAATCTTTCAACAGTAAATCAACCAACCAATGTACCCTCATTAGTACCACAATTTCTGTCAAATATACTAGATTATCAAAACAATAAAACATACTTAGATTTAACTTCAAACATACGTATTCCATATCATAGTCTAACATCTTTAATACCATTTACTATTATGTATAAACAACAACTCAATAACCTAGGTACATGCCATTTTACCAAAAAGAAAGGTACTTCATCACTTTGATGTCCGGGATTGGCTTGGTTGCTGAGTCCTTAACTTTCTTTTGTACCTAATCCTGTGCACGGAAAACAAACCGTACGCTGAGTATACACTCAGTGGTATTTCTATAAACCAATACTTAATTATGCATTTTTTTTAACTTAAACCATGGAATCCAATAGATAATCACATCATAATCATACAATTGATTTCCTTTATTTCGTAATAAGCTTATCATTAAAATTGAAAACAGTAAGATATTCAATTCAGTCAGTATCATTCAGTCTTTAGAGTAGTAATTTTACCCCTATTAACATAACTCGAATCTGGATGGATACATGGATCCAACCCACACACCGGGATAGCATATAGTGTTTCATTGGCCGAAGCCGGAATACACCGTAAGGGTAACAGTAATAGTAACAGTAACGGTCAAGTACGGAGTACCTCTTCAGAACAAATCCGGAATAGTAACAGTAAGACGACACTTATAGTGTCTCATCGACACAAAGTCGGAATATCCCTAAACACTTCTAATCCAATGGCATGCCAATTATATCTGACTAGCCCGACATTGTTAATAGGGAATTGAATTTCTTTTTAATTTAAATATTCATATTTCAAACAGTACAGTAAGATAACAATACTTACCTCATTTTCATTTTTCATGCAATTTAAATAATAAATACATTAAACATTTATTAAGCTCGGTTTATAGAAATACAAACCGTAATTCTTGAGTTACTTTTCGTCCACTTTCTCTTTTCCCTTCTTTGACGATGTTTCCGACACTATGTTAGCTACGAGAATTTAACATTTAAAATCATCAATACATATCATTTAATAACACACTCTTTTATTTTCTATGTAACTTTTACATAAATTTCAATTTAGTGCTTCCACTATAACCATTCTTTTTCTTCAAAACCAATCTAATATTTTCATTCTAACTTATCTTTAACAAGTTTTAACATTTCACTTCCTCCAAAAAACATTAATTCTACAATTTAGTCCCTACTATAACAAAACTTATATTTTCTTTTACAATTCAATCCTTCTCCCACTTCTAACTTGAATTCGTATCAATTTAACACTTAATTCTTCCATTTATTCAACTTAATCAACATTTAAAAATTCAATAACTTTCTAAATTTCAACATAATTCAAGTAGAACTTTGTTCTAGGATTCCAAAAACATCAAAATTACAAGAAAATTGACTAAATTGACTTACCAAATAAGCTTCAAACTTCAAAAACCTAATTTTCCCATTTCTTTTTCTTTCCTTTTCTTTCCTTTCTATTTCGTTTTCATTCCCTGTTCCCTTTTTCTATTTTGTTTTTGTTTTATTTTATTTACTTTTAATTATTATGTTATATTATTATATTATATTTTAAATTATAATTATTATTTCTTAAATAATAAGCAAATACATATATATACATACATTTGTACCAATGAAAATAATACACATGTATTTATACTTACCACACACTTGTCACATAAGGCTTATTTGCTAATTTAGTTCTTTGACTTGTCTATAGTTTATAATTAAACTTTCACACTTTATTCAATTTAATCCTTATACCTAATTAACCTTAATTCAAACTAATTCACTTAATTAAAATCTAATTAATCACACTACTTAACTTCGTAAATATTTTTACTAAATATTTACGAATCTAATTTTCAGAATCGAAGACCAAAAAGCTCATTTTTCCGATACCCGTAAATTTTGGGTCATTACATTTCTCTCCCTTAATAAATTTTATCCTCAAAATTTACCTAAAAAGAGATGGGGGTACTGTGATCTCATTGTATCCTCTGGTTCCTATGTGGCCTCTTCAACACTATGACTTCGCCATAATACTTTTACTAAGGAAACTTGTTTATTACGTAATTCTTTTACCTCACGTGCCAGTATTTTAACTGGTTCTTCTTAATATGATAAATCAGGTTGAATCTCTATATCTTCAATTGAAATCACATGAGAAGGATCAGATCGGTATCTTCTTAACATAGAGACATGAAAAACATCATGAATTTTCTACAATTCAGGAGGTAAAGCTAAACGATATGCCACCGGTCCAATTCTTTCTATAATTTCATACGGTCCAATGTATCGTGGACTCAATTTACCTTTCCGACCAAATCTCAAGATTTTCTTCCAAGGAGAGACTTTTAGAAATACTTTGTCCCCAACTGAGTATTCAATATCCTATCTTTTCAAATCTGCATATGATTTATGTCTATCAAAAGCCACTTTCAATCTTTCTTAAATTTTTTTTTACAGTACTTTCAGTTTCTTGAATTAATTCAGGCCCAATCCTCTTTCTTTCATTCAACTCTGTCCAATATACAGGTGATCTATATTTTTGACCATATAAAGCTTCATAAAGTGCCATTTGTATGCTTGACTGGAAACTATTGTTATACACAAATTCAACCATTGGTAAATATCATTCCCAATCAAATTCAAAGTCAATCATGCATGCTCGAAGCATGTCTTCCAAGATCTGTATTATCAGCTCAGTTTGCCTGTCTGTTTGTGAATGAAAAGCTATACTAAAACCTCAATGTAAACTGTGGATCTCTGTCAGAAATTATTGATTCTAGAATACCATGTAACCTTACAATTTCCTTAATATATACCTCAGCAAGTTTCCGCAGTGACCAGTCAGTTCTAATAGCTATAAAATGAGCTAACTTCGTAAGTCGGTCAAAAATTACCCATATAACATTCTTCTTACTTGTAAACAGTGGCAATCCAGTTACAAAATCCATTGTTATTTGGTCCCATTTCCATTCAGGAATACTAATAGGCTGAAGTAATCTAGTTGGAACCTAATGTTTGGCTTTGACTCGCTGACATGTCAAACATTTAACCACATATTCTACTACATCTTTTTTCATACCTGGCCACCAATACAGTTCCTGTAAATCACGATACATCTTTGTTCCTCCGGGATGTAATGCAAAAGAACCGTCATGTGCTTCACGGAGTATCAACTCTTTTAATTCTGAAGTAGTTGGAATGTAAAGTCGATTTTGATATCTCAAATAATTATGTTCATCAATGCTAAAATTTTCTATCATACCATTCTGCACCATCTCTCTCTTCTTCATTAGCTTTTCATCTTCTAACTGTGCTGTTCTGATTTGATCAAACATTACCAGTTTTACTTTCAATTCAGCCAAAAGACTTCCATCATCAACAATACTAAATTGTGCAAACATTTCTCTCAATTCAATTGCAGCCTTTTTACTTAATGCGTCAGCTACCGAATTAGCTTTACCCGAATGATAGTCAATAACACAATCATAATCTTTTAAAAGTTCTATCCATCGACGTTGTCTCAAATTCAATTCTCTCTATGACAAAAGATACTTGAGACTTTGATGATCAATGTAGATATAACATTTCTCACCATACAGATAATGTCTCCAAATCTTTAGAGCTAAAATCACCGCTGCTAATTCTAGATCATGAGTTGGATAATTACGTTCATGCGGTTTCAATTGTCGTGAAGCATAAGCAATTACTTTTCCATTTTGCATCAGTACACACCCAAGACCATTTAAGGAAGCATCGCTGTACACAACAAAAATCTTTTCCCGACTCCGGTAAAGTCAATACTGGTGCTTCTGTTAACATTTGCTTTAACTTCAAAACTTTTCTGACACTGCTCACTCCAAACAAATGGAACATTCTTTTACAGCAGCTTTGTCATCAGTAAAGTTATCTTTGAAAATCCATTCACAAACCTTCGATAATATCCGACCAAACCAAGGAAACTACGTACCTCTGACACATTTTTTGGAACTTTCCACTGAAGTATGGCTTCAATCTTTTTTGGATCTACTCTAACCCCATCTACCGATACCACGTGACCAAGAAACACAACCTTCGTTAACCAAAACTCGCACTTACTCAATTTCCCATACAATTGCTTCTCTCGCAATATTTGCAAAAGAATTCGAAGATGTTGCTCATGTTCAGTTTCAGACTTCGAGTATACTAGAATATCATCAATAAAAACCACTACACTTGCTCCAAATATGGCTAAAAAATACAGTTCATAAGATCCATAAAAGCAGCCGGAGCATTTGTTAACCCAAATGGCATTACCAAAAATTCATAATGTCCATACCGTGTACGGAATGCTGTATTTGGTACATCACTCTCCTTTACCTTCAACTGATAATATCCTGACCTCAAATCAAGTTTTGAAAACACAGAAGCTCCCTTTAGTTGATCAAATAAATCATCAATGTAAGGTAACGGGTATTTATTCTTGATAGTCACCTTATTCAACTGTCAATAATTAATACACAATAGCATCGAACCATCTTTCTTTTTAACGAATAACACTGGAGCTCCCCACGGTGATGTACTAGGTCGTATAAAACCTCGGTCCAATAGATGACATACGGTACGGTGGTATTGACACTAGATCTGTACCCGAATATACTTCAATCACAAATTCTACTTCTCAATCAGGGGGTAATCCAGGTAATTCTTCAAGGAACACATCAGGAAATTCACATACAGTTCGAATCTTGCTACACTAATTCTCAACTGATTCAGAATTAATAACATATACTAAGAAAGCAGCACATCCTTGATAAAGAAGCTTACTAGCTTTAACTACAGAAATGATTCGAGCTGAACCACTAGTCTGTATACCATTTACTTCAATCTGATCACCATCTTCATTATGAATAGTAAACCTCTTTTTATAACAATCCAAAATTACTCCATGCTCTGATAGCCAATCCATACCCAATATAATATCAAAGTCGCCAAATGGCATAATCAACAGATCAACAAAAAAGATTTTATCTTGAATCATTAATGGACATCTTCGACATATCTGATTCACTAACATAGTTTGTCCCAATGGACTAGACACTTCTATCGTTGCTCTAGATAATTCAGGTTTTAAATTTCCCGTCTCAACCAGTTTTGTATTAACATAGGAATGAGACGATCCTGGATCTATTAATACATAAATTGATTCTAAATGTAATAAGAATATACTTGTCACCACATCGTGTGTATCTCTTTCTTCTCGGGTTTTCACAACATATGCTCGGGCTGGGGCCCTTACTTCAGATTGTTGTGTAGCATTTTCATTGGTGCTTCTAGTACCTCCTCTAGCAATTGGACCACTTCTGCCTGACCCCCGACCTCTGGAAGCAAATTCAGATCTTTGTGATACTGTTGGTACTGCCTTACCAATCTTCGGACAGTCCTTTACAAAATGATCAGTGGATCCACAACGGAAATAGCCCCCAGTTAACTTTCTACATTCTTCTCTATGTTTATTTCCACAATATTTACATTCTAGAATTTCAGTGTTCTGAGCTAGGCTTCTAATACTGTCATTAGATACAGTAGTTTGTCTCTTTCGACTTATGTCTCCTCTTTCTGATCTTGAATTGAATCTTCCACTACCCCGAGATTCCTTTGATTGTTTAAATTGCGAATTTGAACTAGCAGTTCCAGAACGTTTTCTAGTTGAATGGGCATTTTAGGACTTTTTACTCTTTCCCAACACTTGCTCAATCATTTTAGCTCTTTCTATTAAATCTGCAAACTCTGTAATCCGTAGAGGCATCAATTGCAGTTGGAATTCATCTCGCAGTCGTTTTAGAAATCTCTAACATCTATCAGCTTCAGTCGGTACAAACTCGGTTGCATATCTACTCAATCTCAGAAATTCTCGTTCATAATCTACTATAGGCATATCTTTCTGTTTCAACATCAAAAACTCCTGTTTCTGGTCTTCCATGTATGTCTCTCCCAAATACTTCTTCTAAAATTCTTGTTGAAAGAATTCCCAATTTACCTGTTCTTCCGGTACATTTTGAATCACCTATTCCCACCATATGTAAGCTTCTTCTTGTAACAAAGAAACAACACATACTAAACTTTCTTGTGGCGTACATTCTAACTGCTTCAGAATTCTCTTGGCAGTCTCTAACCAAATTTCAGCTGTTGTTGAATCAATTCCCTTTGATCCCAGAAATTCTGTAGCTCCGTATTTTCACAGTTCCTTAATAGGGGCTTGTCGGGTAGCAGGGGTAGAAGTAGTAACAGGCATACTTTCCACCGCTCTTTGAAGAGCTTCACCAATCATTCTAAATATTTCCGTATAATCCTTTCTAGTATTCGGTGGTTGGTTACCTACCGGGTTTACACTTAGGGTTATGAATTCGGACTCATTTATATCACGTTATTCATCTTTACTATGCATTTCTTAATCAGTACCCTCGATACTTTCGTCAGACATCTTTTACACACTATAAAACAGAGTTAATTAATCATTATATATAATCAGCACCCAATCCCGACTCAAAGTTAACATAAAAGTGGCATGTACCTCTTAACTCTTTTCAGTACTCGACTTAATCCTAGAATCAACTAAACCCATTTAGCTCTGATACCACTAAATATAACACCTCCTGACCCCATCCCATCGCCAAAATACGATTATGGAGTATTACCGGTCATTACAGTTCATTTGCACGTAGAACAATGTAATATTGTACATTAAATACATCATATTATACCTTTAAGGGGCTCACGGTACTTAATAAGTACCTTTTAAACAAACCGGGACTCGATCGGAAGCTTAAAAATTTTTTTGGGAAATTTTAAAGTTTCTCCCTATGAACAGTACCACACGCCTGTGTCGTCTAGGGGACACGCCGGTGTTTTCTTAACACGCTCGTGTTGTTTACTTGTGTACATCACTGACTTATTACTTATAAATAAGCTAATTTCACACGGTCAAATCACACTTCCGTGTGCTTAGCCCGTGTGGTATTCAGTATTACAAAGTTTAGGTGCAGGGGACACACGACCTATCAACATGCCCGTGTGTAAGCCATGTGTCTCACACGGTCTGATCACACGCTCGTGTGTACTCAAAATGAGTCTTTAATCACAAACTTACCAACCCTACAAAACTTAAGCTTCAAGCTAGCAACTTTCTAATCTTTCAACAGTAAATCAACCAACCAATGTACCCTCATTGGTACCACAATTTATGTCAAATATACTAGATTATCACAACAATTAAACATACTTAGATTTAACTTCAAACATATATATTCCATATCATAGTCTAACATCTTTAATACCATTTACTATTATGTATAAACAACAACTCAATAACCTAGGTACATGCCATTTTACCAAAAAGAAAGGTACTTCAACACTTTGATGTCCGGGATTGGCTTGGTTGTTGAGTCCTTAACTTTCTTTTGTACCTAATCCTGCACACGGAAAACAAACCGTATGCTGAGTATACACTCAGTGGTATTTCTATAAACCAATACTTAATTATGCATTTTTTTACTTAAACCATGAAATCCAATAGATAATCACATCATAAACATACAATTGATTTCCTTCATTTCATAATAACCTTATCATTAAATTGAAAATAGTTAGATATTCAATTTAGTTAGTATCATTCAGTCTTTAAAGTAGTAATTTTACCTCTATTAACACAACTCGGATCTGGATGGATACACAGATCCAACCCACAGACCGAGATAGTATACAGTGTTTCATCGGTCGAAGCCGGAATACACCGTAAAGGTAACAGTAACAATAACGATAACGGTCAAGTAGGAGTACCTCTTCGGAATGAATCTAGAACAGTAATAGTAAGACGGCACTTATAGTGTCTCCTCGACACAAAGTCGGAATATCCCTAAACACTTCCAATCCTATGGCATGCTAATTATATCTGACTAGCCCGACATTGTTAATAGGGAATTCAATTTCTTTTTAATTAAATATTCATATTTCAAACAGTACAGTAAGATAACAATTCTTACCTCAATTTTATTTTTCATTCAATTTAAATAATAAATACATTAAACATTTATTAAGCTCGATTTGTAGAAATACAAACTGTAATTCTTGAGTTACTTTTCGTCCACTTTCTCTTTTCCCTTCTTTGACGATGTTTCTGGCACTACGTTAGCTACGAGAAATTAACATTTAAAATCATCAATACATATCAATTAATAACACACTCTTCTATTTTCCATGTAACTTTTACATAAATTCCAATTTAGTCATTCCACCATAACCATTCTTTTTTCTTCAAAACCAATCTCATATTTTCATTCTAACTCATCTTTAACAAGTTTTAACATTTGACTTCCTCCATAAAACACTAATTCTACAATTTAGTCAGTTTAGTCCCTACTATAACAAAACTTATATTTTCTTTTACAATTCAATCCTTCTCCCACTTCTAACTTGAATTCGTATCAATTTAACACTTAATTCTTCCATTTATTCAATTTAATCAACATTTAAAAATTTAATAACTTTCTAAATTTCAACATAATTCAAGTAGAACTTTATTCTAGGATTCCAAAAACATCAAAGTTACATGAAAATTGACTAAATTGACTTACCAAATAAGCTTCAAACTTCAAAACCCTAATTTTCCCTTTTCTTTTTCTTTCATTTTCTTTCTTTTCTATTTTGTTTTCATTCTTTGTTCCCTCTTTCTATTTTGTTTTTGTTTTGTTTTATTTACTTTTAATTATTATATTATATTATTATATTATGTTTTAAATTATAATAATTATTTCTTAAATAATAAGCAAATACATATATATACATACATTTGTACCAATTAAAACAATACACATGTATTTATACTTACCACACACTTGTCACATAAGGCTTATTTGCTAATTTAATCCCTTAACTTTTCTATAGTTTATAATTAAACTTTCATATTTTATTCAATTTAATCCTTATACCTAATTAACCTTAATTCAAACTAATTCAATTAATTAAAATCTAATTAATCACACTACTTAACTTCGTAAGTATTTCTAATAAATATTTATGAATCTAATTTTCAGAATCGAAGTCCCAAAAGCTCATTTTTTTTATCCCCATAAATTTTGGGTCATTACACTGATGACAGATGTGTGTTCTTTTACAAGTGACTCAAGGCAAAACCAAGCTTAAAATAGAGCCACATGGCCAACCACATAGATGTGTAGACCATACGTCCCCCATACGTGGCCATGCCCCGTTGAAACCCTAGGATGTTTGACTTTCGCATGGCCTAGGACCCCCTACACGGCCTCCTACACAACCGTGTCGCCCCTAAAGCTTAATTTCACATGACCCACAAGGCTTAGCCACACGGTCATGTATTCCATCCACATAGCCTAAGGCTTCCCACACGATCCGATAACACAGTCGTGTGTCCCCTGCAACTAAGATTTTACTATTTTGACCCAGAATTCTATGTTTTGATTAGATGAATCCCTAAATAAGTTCTAAATTATTTTTAGTGTTTGAAATTATGTAATTTGGTCCCTGATGATATAAAATTTGTTAAAAACCATGATTGATTGAATTAATACGGTGTTTATCTGTATATGTATATTTTTATAAATTACGAATAGTATATGTTAATATTGTATCTATATTTGTGATCATATGAACGACATGACCTATGTTACTGTTAATCCGAATACATGAAAAGCATGATTTTGCTACTGATTTGTCATGTATTAGTACATTAGTTGCTATCATACTTGATATATATTAAATATGTCGCATTGCATTCCATGGAATGAGACAATACGATCGGAAGAAGTTTGACAGTTTATCTGTATTTATCTATTTTGTGTGCATCCACAACCAAAGGCAGATTCCAACTGCAGGTTTATGCTGTATAAACTATAGCCAAAAAATAGGTTTCATCTGTAGGACTTTTTGCTATGAACCCATAGCCAGAGGCAGATTCTAACTATGGAGACTTGTTGTGTGTCCACAGCCAAATGGAAGTTATTATCTTCAAACCAATAGTGGTTTATCTACATCCCGTTGTGTTGGAAAAGAGAGTTTTGGGGAACTCTGTAACAACCCTTACCCGTACCCAAGACCGGGACAAGGTACGAGGTATTATTGTCCACAAATATGGACATTTTGGGAAAGACGGGTTATAAAATTTCATTTCAGTTTAAAACGAATCGAAAAAAGTCATTTTGTCCCTATTATGGACCTACAAGGTCCAGAACATACATTAAAGCGACCCAGAACTAAACCGAGAACTCAAGAAAACTTTAGAAGAAATTTCTATGTTTAAGCCTCACATAACCGTGTGAAGACAATACAAACGCCCGTGTGCTTGGGACACGCCCGTGTCTGATACCCGTGTGGAATTATTTTTCACTTCGAACCTACAGAGGTTTTCACATGGCAGAGCACAAGTCCGTGTTCTTGGCCTGTGTCCTTCATGCGGCCACGACACTCCCATGTCACAGCCCGTGTGTAAAAACTTAGACATTCTGTTTATGACATCATTATTCATTTAAGGGCACACGGCCAAGGCACACGCCAGTGGCCAGAGGTCGTGCCCTCCAAACGGCTAAAATACACGGTCGAAACACACGACCATGTCTCTGCCCTTGTGTTTACTATCATGCATACTGACCTAAATTTTTAGGTGCAGGGGACACACGGCCATACAACACACCCATGAGGCTGACCGTGTGTCACACACGGTCTAGACACATGTCCGTGTGTCTACCCGTGTGAACCTTTTTAGAGGCTATCTTCTAAGCCTTTGGTCACCCTCTAACATTCATACACACTTATAAGCTTCAATGGTATTTAACATGCCTTAAACATACACATAAACTATGTTGGCATAGTCTATTGCATGTTAACCTCATCTCATTGGTTTAGCACATGCTAGGTTATCCTTTTTGGTTTTAAGGATTTCCATCATTACATTCCACAACTTATATTTAGATCATAACACAGTCACATACCATTTTAGACTATATCCATTTTCAATGCTGTTAGGCGTCATTTAACACATCCATCCATACTAGACCATATCACATTGAACATTTAAGAATAATTATGTAAAATAAGTAGGGTTACAACCCATATCAATATGAGCCATATCTCATGGCCATATACAAAATGAATAAGCATATCATTTAAGACCTTACTTTGGCTAGCCAAATGACACATATAACAAAAATGACCAAGAATCCTATACATGCCATTATAACAAAATAAAACTTTCTATATATCAAAGCAAGACATGTAACACCTCAAACCCGGCCTAAACGTTACGAACGAATCCGACGTGCCACATCGAAGTGTTCAAAACATATCATATTGTTGGTTTAAAAAATCTTTACTTGGTGTGTTAAAAAGATACTTTTGTTATAAGTTAAAGTGAATGGAAGCTGTGCACCAGGTAGGAAACCAGAAAAAAAAAGAGGAGGTGAGTCCATCGAACTGCTTAAGTACCAAGCTCTTTCAGATCCAATCCTAGACATGTACACCGCCATTGCAACACTCTAACATCATGTATATTTTTAGGTTACTATTTGTAATTACGTTCATTTTAAAATAAAACATATTTAATTTTGGAAAACGTTATCATAGCAAAAGCCTTGTTTGTAATCGTGTTACTTTGAAATCAATTTATGTTTTTGAAAACGAACCCTAGATCTAGCCCATTTTGATATTTAACATAAATTAAGTTCATCATAATAAAATATAAATAAAACCCATAAAAAAATAATAATAGAGTGGCCTTATTACATTTAAAAACCCAAAACCAAAAACAAAAATAAATAGGACGTCCAGTTCATCAGAAAGAAACCAAATTTGCAGACTTGCGTGGCCACTCCGAATCCCTCACAGCTTCAAGCCCACTATGGTTGGGGATCACCTGCGTGGATGAAAAATAAAGGGGTGAGTTTTGGGAAACTCAGTGTGTAAGTTAACCCAACAATAGCTTATATCAGCTCAAACCATAGAAACAGAATAAGTTGGGCTTAGCCCAGATCGAGAATCGAGAATAAGTCCATAGCCCCATAACAACTCGTAATGTATATTACATGCTTATGCAAAACCCAACCCATATCCAACCACATGCACCCCCATTCCAACCTTTCACCATGTGGGGAGACTACTCGACCCACCCAACCGCTACACGCCACGGAAAATATGCAGCATGGTCGCGAGCGAATAATGTGACGAGTCACCAGATATGAATAATCGTGGCGAGCCACCGAATCAGAGATACGTGGCGAGCCACCAGATCGATAATTTGTGGCATAGCCACCGGACGCTTCCTCCATAATATAACCCATGTCCCCATGCAACAGAGATGCAATCATGGCATACATCGTACAGATTCAGATCATCATGCTTTCTAGTCAAAGCTAACCCTAGGTGTATAATGGTAATTTTTCCATGCATAGGGATATTTTAGTATTTTAACTATTTTAAGGTTTTCATGCATAATTCTACCATTTACGCACTATCAAAACACTTATCACAAGATACTTACTTAATTGGGCGGTTGGCCCATTAACTCGATTTCGGCCCACTAAGCCCAAAATATCAATAATGCACGAAATTGCACGTACTACAGTTTTATTACTTAAGATAATGAAAAATATTAACCCACTTATCTTTTGAGCATTCGCACACTCGCAAGTTCCCAAAATACCGACTTTTTGGCATTTCGGCATTTCGGCTTTTGCCGATCTAGTCTATGAGAGGGTGTCAGTTACACACCTATTTTTCGACGAAACGTTGACGAGTTCCACACATGAGTTGCCTACAATCAGTTACTAACACGTTAAACTATGAATCCATAACAACTTAACACATCAAACCCTTACCATATTTGGCCCTTAACACCTTAGGCACTAAAGTTCTTACCTTTGCCGGAAAAATGGACTAGATCTAATTCTGGTTGTTCCAAATATCCAAGCCCTCGATTAGTAGCCTTTAATCCCCACTAGAGCAAAACAAATCAAATAACACCACTAAACCTTTTTAGTTCAATCAACAGGCACCCTTTGCATATAGGGGTTTTTCGGCTTTTACCTTAATTCATGAATAACGAAAAAAAAGATTCGAGCCTTTACCTATATCGTTATGACACTACTCCCAATCGATTGTAGATCCAACCACTGCCCAAGAAGGGAAAATGCTCAACCAAGGGTTCGGCCTTTGCAGTACCTCAAAGTAGTAAGATTTCAGTTTTGGAAGAAAAGATACGAGGTTTGGCTTCAACGGAAATTTGGCTAACCAATTTTGTTGAGGATTTATGAGAGAAAAGAAGATGAAGAATATGAAGGATTTAGGTTCGGTAAAAAGATAGGATGAGAATCGGCAAGAGAAGAAAGAAAAGAGAAGAGGGGAAGAGATGAGAGAAGGAAAGAAAAGAAAAGAACATAGAAGAATGAGAAAATGAATCCTAAAGGCCAAAATATATGGTATTTAATATAGCTATGGCTGAAAGAGTGCCTTTCGGCATAGGAATTCTTTCCCAATTCCAATTCTCGAATTTTTTTGATTGCTGGCCTCATCCAATGTTTGAATTTCTCCTAGCCAATTGAGCCCACTGTTTCCACCACTTCAGCATACTGCCAAGAGTCCTGATCAGACCCCAATTCCTTCCCCACGCATGCAGCAATAATCCAAACCTTGCGTGCGCGAACTGCAGCTCGAACCCCAGACCTCCGTCCGCCTTGCGCCCATGCCCGTGCTGCTGGCCACTGCACCAGGCTTCTTTCCTTACTAATATATGGTCGCAATAAATTATAAACCTTACCTGCTTCAGTTCTGGCCTACTTTAAAAATAAAACAGAATTCGCCCGCATACGGAATCGAACCTGCGCCCTCTCCATATGTCCAAAGACGCTATCGCCATCGTACCACAAAACTCTTTTGTGTTAAATTATACCTGCAACTTTTCTTAACCCTTATTTTAGCCGCGATCTGCATATTAAAAAAAAAAAAACCAAATTGCGCACGCCGCGCCTTGAACCCAGGCACATCCCACGCCCTCCTAAAGTCCTTAGCCACTGGGCCAGATGCCTGCTTGTGACATGAATTAGCCTGAACAATTAATAAGGCCTACCCGCGACAACCCTTAGTTTTTCTAAAATAAAAACCCACATTTGCGCACGCAAGGAATCGAACCCCTACTCCCTTCCTATTGCTTAACACGCCTAACCACTAGGCCAGACTCTTCCTTATGTCCAATTTTAGCCCAAATTATTAATAAACCTTAATGCCCAAATCCCCTAAAGAATTATTTTTGCTAGAGTCTTGGATCGAATTTTTCCCACACTTTAAAAACTTCTAAATTTATTTAAAAATTAAAATATTAGTAATAACATAAATATTTTATCAATATATATATATTTTAAACACTAGTAATATTTAAAACTTCTCAATATTCAGGTTTTCTTCTATCCGAACCAAGACTCAAAGCCCAATTCTACTAGACCAAAATTCAGGGTGTTACAACTCTACCCTCCTTAAAGAAATTTCATCCTCGAAATTTACCTGGTCCAAACAGATGAGGGTATTGCTGCTGCATCGCCTTTTCTAGCTCCCAAGTAGCTTCCTCTCTGCCATGATTACGCCAAAGCACCTTCACTAAGGGGACAGATTTCCTTCTCAAGACCTTAACATCTCGTTCCAATATTTGCACTGGCTCTTCCTCAAATGTCAAATCAGTTTGCACTTTAATTTCTGCAACCGGCACGACATGAGTAGGGTCAGAACGATAACGCCTTAACATGGAGACGTGAAAAACATCGTGAATCCGGTCTAGTTCTGGAGGCAATTCCAATTGATAAGCCACTGGGCCTACTCGCTTCAAAACCCGATAAGGCCTAATGAACCGCAGACTCAACTTGCCCTTCTTACCAAACCTTAGTATCTTCCTCCTAGGAGAAACCTTTAAGAAGACCATATCACCTACTGAGTACTCAATCTCCTTACGCTTCAAATCCGCATACGACTTTTGTCTATCAGATGCTTCTTTTAACTGATCCCTAATTATTCTGACCTTATCCTCAGTATCAGCCACCAACTCTGGTCCAAGAACTTGCCGTTCTCCTAGTTCAGTCCAACAACTAGGGGTACGACACCTTCGTCCATACAGTGCTTCATACGGTACCATTTGGATACTCGCCTGATAACTGTTATTGTACGCAAATTCTGCCAACGGCAAGTAATCCTCCCAACTACCTCGAAAGTCAATCAGGCATCCCCTCAGCATGTCCTCTAGAATCAATAACCTCTCTCGATGACCATCGGTTTGGGGATGAAAAGCCGTACTAAAGTTCAATCGCGTCCCCAACGCCTCATGCAACTTTTGCCAAAATCAAGATGTGAATCTAGGATCCCGGTTAGAGATAATGGAAACTGGGACTCCATGAAGTCGCACAATCTCCGTCACATACAACTTGGCTAACCTTTGAAGTGAAAATTCAGTACGTACATGTATGAAATGGGCTGATTTGGTCAACCTATCCACAATCACCCACACCGAGTCTTTTTTCGATGGTGACAAAGGCAACCCACTCACAAAGTCTATGGTTACCCTCTTCCACTTCCAAAGTGGTATCTTCACCGGCTGTAGCAGTCCAGAAGGTAATTGATGTTCCGCTTTCACTTGTTGGCATGTCAGACATTTCCCTACAAACTCCGCTACTTCTCGCTTAAGTCCAGGCCACCAGTACAATTCTCGCAAGTCGTGATACAACTTATTCCCTCCAGGATGCATGGCACACAGTCCCCCATGAGCTTCCTTCAATATTGCCTTGCCTCAAGTTAGAGTCCTTCGAAACACAAATTCTTCCTCGGAAACACAGAACTCCTTCGCCATTTAACCAAAAATTCAGAAGTTTCCCTTTCCTTAACTTGTTGAAAGCGAGTGACCAAAGACTCATCGTTCAACTGCTTTTCCTTAATCTGATCCACCCAGGTTGGCCTCACTTGCTACTCAGCCAACAGACTTCCATCATCATACAGACTCAGACGAGCAAACATCGCTCTCAAATCAGATACAGTTTTACGACTTAGAGCGTCGGCTACCACATTAGCCTTGCCTGGGTGATACTCGATCGAACAATCATAATCCTTAAGCAACTCAATCCATCTCCTTTGCCTAAGGTTCAGCTCCTTCTGAGTCAACAAATACTTAAGACTCTTGTGGTCTGTGTATATAATACACCTCTCCCCGTACAAGTAATGTCTCCAAATCTTAAGTGCAAATATCACTGCCTCCAACTCCAAATCATGAGTAGGATAGTTCCCCTCGTGAGGCTTAAGCTGTCGTGATGCATATGCAACCACCTTACCCTCCTACATTAACACGCAGCCCAACCCTACATGTGATGCGTCACTGTACACAGTAAAATTTTTCCCAGACTCTGGTTGAATTAACAAAGGTGCTTCAGTCAGAACTTTCTTCAACTTCTCAAAAGCTTCCTATTGGGTCTCAGTCCATACAAACGGTACCCCTTTCCTTATGAGTTTTGTTAGAGGTGCTGCCATCACAGAAAAGCCTTCCACAAACCTTCTGTAGTATCCTGCCAATCCTAGAAAACTCCGTATTTTCGACACTAACCTAGGCGGCTTCCACTCCAAAATCGCGTCAACCTTCCGAGGGTCCACCTTAATCCCCTCAGCAGAGACCACATGTCCTAAGAAGGTTACTTCTTTCAACCAAAATTCACACTTGCTGAACTTCGCATAAAGTTCCTTCTCCCTTAACACTTACAGCACTATACGGAGATGCTCATCATGCTTCATTTCCGTTTCAGAATATACCAGGATATCATCAATAAAGACGACTACGAACTGATCCAAAAATGGTTGGAACACCCGATTCATCAGATCCATAAATGCTACAGGAGCGTTCGTCAGTTCGAATGGCATAACAAGAAACTCGTAATGACCATACCGAGTCCTGAATGCCATCTTATGGATATCTGCCTCATTGACCCTTAATTGATGATATCCAAATCGAAGGTCGATCTTGGAAAATACAAACGCTCCTCTAAGCTGGTTGAACAGATTGTCAATCCTTGGTAGTGGATACTTATTCTTAATCGTCAGTTTGTTCAATTGGCGATAATCGATGCACATCCGTATCGTACCATCCTTCTTTTTCACGAAGAGCACCGGTGCTCCCCATGGAGACACACTTGGCCTAATGAAGCCCCTATCCAACAACTCTTGAATTTGAGCTTTCAGCTCCACCAACTCCTTCGGTGCCATCCTATATGGTGCGATAGACACTGGTGCTGTTCCAGGCAATAAGTCGATTCCAAACTCAACCTTTCGGTTTGGAGGTAATCCCGGAAGCTCCTCCAGAAATACATCTTGGAATTCCTTCACAGTCCTAACCTTGTCCACTGTCAGCCCCTCCTCCTTCAACTGACTTAAAACACCAAACAAGCCTCACAACCCTTACGAAACCACTTTTCAACCCTCAATCCTGACACCACATTAAACAAATAGTCCTTTCGTTCACCTATCATGATAACCTCCTCACCCTCCGGGGTCCTTAGCACCATTCACTTAGCAGCACAATCCAAAGTCGCCTTATGCTTAACAAGCCAGTCCATTCCCAGTATGAGGTCAAATTCTCCAAATGGTAATTCCATCAGATCCCCCAAAAAAATCCTACCTTGAGTTTCTAAGGGTACATCCCTATACAGCTTGTCTACCCTAACCGAGTAACCCAAAGGACTTAACACAGATACCCCACTCACCATCCTCTCAGAGTGCACACCCAACGACCCAGATATGGCACATGCAACATAGGAATGAGTAGATCCAATATCTACTAAGGCAGTATACGGCATGCTAGAAACCAAAAACGTACCAATTATGACGTCAGGTGCGTCGCCCTCCTCTCGACGTCGAGCTACATACACCAATGCTGGTTGTCGAGCTTCAGCATTTTCGGCACCCTTGCTAGGTACCCCTCGACCTCGACCATTCCCATTTCTATTCCTACCTTGCCCACGTCCTCTCGGTGGTTGTGGTCCACCTCTCATAGGTTGAGCAACCCTCTGTATAGCAACCTGAGCCTGATCAGCTCTCTGAGGACAGTCTTTGACTCTATGCTCCATAGATCCACATCGGAAACAAGCACCGGAACGTTTCCTATATTCACCCAAATGTACCTTGCCACAGTCTCCACAGATTGATGGTCTAACCACATTCATCGGCACTGCTCGAACTGGTTCCTCCACTCTTGCTCTCTTAACATTCCTATTAGCACCACCCGAGGGTCCTGAATCCCTCTGAAAACGGTTTCGATCCTTCTCCCGATTCTGCTTTTCAGCCCGCTTAACCTCCTCAGCTATCTTTGCCTTCTCCACCAAGACTGCAAAGTCCCGCTCCCTCTGCGGAGCAATCAACACCCTCAGGTCATCCCTAAGACCATCCTCGAAGCGCACACTTCGCTCATATTCCATAGCGACTATGCCTACGGCATACCGACTCAGCCTTAGAAACTCGGCCTCGTACTCAGCAACTATTTTACCTCCTTGCACCAGATTCAAGAATTCCTTCCTGTGAGCGTCCACATAACTTGCCCCAACACACTTCCCTTTAAAGGCCATCTTAAATAGTTCCCAAGTGACCCTATCAGCTGGGGTCTCTTCTCTCACAGTGAGCCACCACTGATAGGCCTCGTCTCGCAGCAACGATACGGCTCCTTTCAGCTTCTGCTCCACCGAGCAGTCCAAGTCGTCCATAATTCGTTCCGTGGCCTCCAACCAATATTTCACCACATTTGGGGCTACACCGGACACGCCCTTAAAAATCTCCGCTCCATTAGCCCGGAGTCGTTCAGAAATCGATCCTCAAATTTCGTTGCCCGAACTTGCCCCGACAACCCTTTCTAGAACACGAAGCATTGCCTGCGATAGAGCGTCATCCCCGGCACCACGATTATGAGACTCCACTTTTGTTGCCGATGGTACCGGTGCATCTGCCGCCGGTATATGTCCCGAAGATGAAGATACCGCTCGAGCCCTTCCTCGACCACGTCCACGGCCTCTTCCACGAGTGGCTCTTGTACTCATATCGTATTATCTGTTTACAAATTTTATGCATTAACACAGTATTCCAGTGATTATTACAGATGTTTTATGAACCAGACAGTATTTCAGAGTTTGTTTTCACAGAATCGAAGCCTAGCTATAGTTTCAGTCTCCTATCATACCTTCCTATGGTTTCAGTATCATCCTATCGAGAGTATCCCTGTAGGGTTTCAGTACAGACAGATAATTCAAAAAAAATATTCAGAGAAGTTCAGGGTAATACTTACAAGCTTGAGCCGGAGATTCGGAATGCCACTTCAAGATCCAGATTTTGAAAACAAAGTTTTTATAAAACTTTCATTTTTGAAAAAATCCCTTTTTTTTTACAAACCCATTCCACAGCCGAGTTGTTGCAATTTGGCTCTAATACCACTAAATGTAACACCCCAAACTCGGCCTAGACGTTACGATCGAATCCGACGTGCCACATCGAAGCGTTCAAAACATATCATATTGTTGGTTTAAAAAATCTTTACTTGGTGTGTTAAAAAGATACTTTTGTTATAGGTTAAAGTGAATGGAAGTCGTGCACACCGTAGGAAACCGAAAAAAAAAGAGGAGGTGAGTCCATCGGACTGCTTAAGTACCAAGCTCTTTCGGATCCAATCCTAGACATGCACACCGCCATTGCCACACTCTAACATCGTGTATATTTTTAGGTTAATATTTGTAATTATGTTCATTTTAAAATAAAACATATTTAATTTTGGAAAACGTTATCATAGCAAAAGCCTTGTTTGTAATCGTGTTACTTTGAAATCAATTTATGTTTTTGAAAACGAACCCTAGATCTAGCCCATTTTGATAGTTAACATAAATTAAGTTCATCATAATAAAATATAAATCAAACCCATAAAAAAATAATAATAGAGCGGCCTTATTACATTTAAAAACCCAAAACCAAAAACAAAAATAAATAGGACGTCCAGTTAATCAGAAAGAAACTAAACTTGCAGACTTGCGTGGCCACTTCGAATCCCTCACAGCTCCAAGCCCACTATGGTTGGGGATCACCTGCGTGGATGAAAAATAAAGGGGTGAGTTTTGGGAAACTCAGTGTGTAAGTTAACCCAACCATAGCTTATATCAGCTCAAACCATAGAAACAGAATAAGTTGGGCTTAGCCCGGTCGAATCGAATAAGTCCATAGGCCCATAACAACTCAGAACAGATATTACATGCTTATGCAAAACCTAACCCATATCCAACCACATGCACCCCCATACCAACCTTTCACCATGTGGGGAGACTACTCGACCCACCCAACCGCTACACGCCACGAAATATGCAGCATGGCGCGAGCGAATAATGTGATAGAGTCACGGATCTGAGATAATCGTGGCGAGCCACCGAAACAGAGATATCGTGGCGAGCCACCGGATCGAATAATTTGTGGCATAGCCACCAGGACGCTTCTTCCATAATATAACCCATGTCCCCATGCAACAGAGATGCAATCATGGCATACATCGTACAGATTTAGATCATCATGCTTTCCAGTCAAAGCTAACCCTAGGGGTATAATGGTAATTTTTCCATGCATAGGGATATTTTAGTATTTTAACTATTTTAAGGTTTTCATGCATAATTCTACCATTTACGCACTATCAAAACACTTACCGCGCATACTTACCGAATTGGGCCAGTTGGCCCATTAACCCGATTTCGACCCACTAAGCCCAAAATATCAACAATGCACGAAACCGCACGCATCGCGCTTTTATCACTAAGATTATCAAAAATATTAACCCACTTATCTTTCGAGCATTCGCACACTCGCAAGTTCCCAAAATACCGACTTTTCTAAGATTTCACTTTTCGACTTTTTTGCCGATCTAGTCTATGAGAGGGTGTCGATTACACACCTATTTTTCGACGAAACGTTGACGAGTTCCACACATGAGTTGCCTACAATCAGTTACTAACACGTTAAACTATGAATCCATAACAACTTAACACATCAAACCCTTACCATATTTGGCCCTTAACACCTTAGGCACTAAAGTTCTTACCTTTGCCGGAAAAATGGACTAGATCTAATTTTGGTCGTTCTAAATATCCAAGCCCTCGATTAGTAGCCTTTAATCCCCACTAGAGCAAAACAAATCAAATAACACCACTAAACCTTTTTAGTTTAATCAACAGGCACCCTTTGTATATAGGGGTTTTTCGGCTTTTACCTTAATTCATGAATAACGAAAAAAAAGATTCGAGCGTTTACCTATATCGTTATGACACTACTTCCAATCGATTGTAGATCCAACCACTGCCCAAGAAGGGAAAATACTCAACCAAGGGTTAGGCCTTTGCAGTACCTCAAAGTAGTAAGATTTCAGTTTTGGAAGAAAAGATACGAGGTTTGGCTTCAACGGAAATTCGGCTAACCTGTTTTGTTGAGGATTTATGAGAGAAAGGAAGAAGAAGAATATGAAGGATTTAGGTTCGGTAAAAAGATAGGATGAGAATCGGCAAGAGAAGAAAGAAAAGAGAAGAGGGGAAGAGATGAGAGAAGGAAAGAAAATAAAAGAACATAGAAGAAGGAGAAAATGAATCCTAAAGGCCAAAATATACGGTATTTAATATAGCTATGGCTGAAAGAGTGCCTTTCGGCATAGGATTTCTTTCCCAATTCCAATTCCCAAATTTCTTTGATTGCTGGCCTCATCCAATGTTTGAATTTCATTCAAATCCTAGCCAATTGAGCCCACCGTTTCCACCACTTCAGCATACTGCCAAGAGTCCTGATCAGACCCAAATTCCTTCCCCACGCATGCAGCAAAAATCCAAACCTTGCGTGTGCGAACTGCAGCTCGAACCCCAGACCTCTGTCCGCCTTGTGCCCACGCCCGTGCTACTGGCCACTGCACCAGGCTTCCTTCCTTACTAATATATGGTCGCAATAAATTATAAACCTTACCTGCTTCAGTTCTGGCCCACTTTAAAAATAAAATAGAATTCGCCCGCATACGGAATCAAACCTGCGCCCTCTCCATATGTCCAGCAAGCTGCTGCCACTGCGCCACAGGCGCTCTTTGTGTTAAATTATACCCGCAACTTTTCTTAACCCTTATTCTAGCTGTGATCTGCATATTAAAAAAAACCCAAATTACGCACGTCGCGCCTTGAACCCAGGCACATCCCACGCCCTCCTAGCGTCCTTAGCCACTGGGCCAAATGCCTGCTTGTGACAAGAATTAGCCTGAACAATTAATAAGGCCTACCCACGACAACCCTTGGTTTTTCTAATATAAAAACCCACATTTGCGCACGTAGGGAATCGAACCCCTGCTCTCTTCCTATTGCTTAACACGCCTAACCACTAGGCCAGACTCCTCATTATGTCCAATTTTATCCCAAATTATTAATAAACCTTAATGCCCAAATCCCCTAAAGAATTATTTTTGCTAGAGTCTTGGATCGAATTTTTCCCACACTTTAAAAACTTCTAAATTTATTTAAAAATTAAAATATTAGTAATAACATAAATATTTTATCAATATATATATTTTAAACACTAGTAATATTTAAAACTTCTCAATATTCAGGTTTTCTTCTATCCGAACCCAGACTCAAAGCCCAATTCTGCTAGACCCAAATTCAGGGTGTTACAAGACAAGTTGATTGTGTGATCGATGTTCCAACTGTCTTCCAATCTTCACGAGTCCGCGAGATTTGAAAGACAAGGGAAATGAAAGGGGAGTAAGCATTAACATGCTTAGTAAGTTCGGATAATAGGAAGGTAAACTTACCGATTAATTAACATACAACCACATTAGCTATAAAATTCATCAAGCATAGATTATTTTCCCTAACACGTGTACTCAATCATCAAGTTAGTCTCATAGTTATGCAATATAATAATCATCTTAGATGAGCTCATCAATTAAAGTATTTCCTTTCCATTTTCCCATTTTAATCCCGTTGAATTTCTCGAAATCTCGATGGATATCCCATTTACCGTCAAATCATGCAAGTGATCATTTCAAGTACGCACTCTCGCGAACCTCGCTCTTACGGCGGGATTACCAGTCCAGGCTAAATCCCCCGTAGTATAAACTCATAGAGTAAATGTTGGGATTACCAGTCCAGGCTAAATCCCCTACAATGACAATTACTCTCATGAGCTCAGATCTGAATTACCAGTCCAGGCTAAATTGAGACCCTAATCGGATAACCCGTCCGGGCTAAATCCCTTTCATCATACATATTCTTCGGGAGGCTAGATCGGTGAAGGAACACCCGTCTGGGCTAGATCCTTTTTACCTTCAATTCATTTTTGGGAAATCTATCGGATATCCTTTTTATTCAATTGGGACATTTTATCATAATATCAATTTCATGAATTATCATACATTGAATATCACTATTATTTTTCATACAAGAATATACATTTGTAATTTATTTAAAAAGTCTACATTCGAGTTACACGAACTTACCTGGTATTCATTCCGGATTCGTATTTCAGTTATTTCGAAACCTCTTTCTTTCCATGGTCGACCTCTGGGATTGGTCTCTCAGGGTCTATATAAGCAACAACAAATTTTTAATACATTACATTATTCATTCTCGACCTAAAACTCATTCTAGTGCAAAATGACCATTAACCTTTCACACTTTTTACAACTTAGTCCTAAGGGTCGTATAATGAAATGCATGTAATTTCTTGGCTACCCAAGTCTAGCCAAATGTTTTCTAAGCTCATACCAACCCATATTTTCCTCTATTTCCCATTTCTATCACACATTTTTATACCTTTTCAAATAGGTCCCTTTTTGGTGTTTTCATGAAAAATAACCTAGTAAAAGATGTTTATCCATCATCTAACTTTCATAATCTTCCATAAATCATCAAAGAACTATAATCTCATGCATAGGTCAAATTTCTAATATGAACCCTAGCTTGAAATATGGGTAGAAATGGATAGAGCATGTTACGAGGATCTAAAAAATGTAAAGAACGTTAAAAACGGGGCTAGGAGTCACTTACTATCAAACTTGAAAATGTCAAAACCCTAGCCTATGGACCCTTGCAAAATTTTCAGCCACAAGGAAGAAGATGAATGAATTTTGCTTTGATTTTCCCTTTTTTTTTTCATTTATTACCAAATGACCAAAATGCCCTTCCTCACTAAACTTTCAAATTTTTCCATGCATGCCCATTTTTGTCCAAAAACTTAGAAATTGAGAAAATTGCTATTTAAGACCTTATAATTAGTAATCCAAAGCAATTTCTTACAAATTGTTTCTAGAACTCAAGTTTTGCAATTTATTCAATTTGATCTCTAATTTCCAATTAGACACCTTACACTTAAAATTTCTTCATGAAACTTTAACACATGCTTATTTTCATATTCTAGGCCTCATAATAATCATAAAACAAATATTTTAACATCGAATTTGTGGTCTCGAAACCACTATTCTGACTGGGCCCAATTTTTAGATGTTACAAACTCCTACTATGGTATGTAGCGGTGGGGTAGGATCTATTTTGTTAAAAACCAAAACTGTATGGCATTTTAAATTCATGTGTATACAAATCTGGCAAATCTATTATTATATATATGTGTGTCTATATATGTTCATTGTGGGTAAATATGAAATTTTGGTTATTCTGAAAACTATTATTGTGAGTTTCGATATATTAATGATAGTTGCTTTGAAAAATTGATACTTTGAATTGTTGTCTGATTGTAAATATTTTATGCGATATTATCTAATGCATCTTACTAATTGTTGCACTAATTTTCTTGTTATTGAACTCACATTGAGCGTTATAGCTCACTCCCCCTTAAATTTTCATCCTTAGAGATAACCACCAAGTTAGGACGTGGACATGGCAAACAGAGTGTCTTGACTCGATTTCAAAATTTCGATTTATTAAGACTTATTTGGGTTATCCTATTATTATAATTTGTACTACTTTATTTCAAACTATGGCTTGGAACCTAGGATTTAGATTTGAGATTTTATTTTGCATGACATTTTATTTAAAATTTTAAGATATTATGCTATAATTATTAATTTGTATGCATGAACCCTCAGTTTTCCTTAAAACCATAGATATCGTTTTTTTCGCTAGTAAATTAAAATTAAGATTTTGAGGAATAATAAAACGATTTGTAATCAAATTTTTCTACTAAATTAAATGAAGGTTTTAAAATGGTTGTTTTCTAAACTTCGATAACTCTGCTAAGCCATCTCAATGGCTGATGTTGTCTTCTCGATTCGGTCTAGCATCTAGGCCGAGTCAGGGAGCTTACAACACTGGTGAGCACAACATTTTTCTACTAGAACTGGTACATAATGGTACCGATCTATTTCGGTATATCATTTTAAATTTATCTATATTTTAAAAAAATATTTAATATATATAAATATTTACAAATATAAAATCTTCATCAATTATATAAAAATATTTATTGATGAACTGCACGAATAAAAATTCTATCATTCAAGAAATTTAAAATTAACAAGAGAATTGAAGTTGAATATTGATGCAGAATTTACCATGATATAATTAACAAAGATTATTAGATTTTCAGTATCTAGATTAGATTACTTATTAGTATATATTCAAGAATACGATACATAGGTAAGCACTTACATCAACAAATAATAACACATTTTCGTTCATGTTAACAAATGATCCGTTTTAATCACGCCAAAATATAATATTAAATGGACAAATAATTGTTGCTTACATCAACAAAGCTAAAATCTCTTATTATTTAAAAAAAAACAATGGTATTAGTCAACCGAAGACTTTTTTGCGGATGTTCATGGCGTAATTAAAGTACTCTTTAATATCTCTTTGAGTTTCTTTTAGTTATGAATTATTTAATTTAAGTTTTTTTAACAATTTTTTTAATTTTAATCCCTCAAATTTTTAAAATTTTATTTTAGCTCCCTGATAATCAATTGTTGGCTTCGCTCCTGATGGCGTTTAATCGTCAAATTCAATACAGCTTCTAATTTCTAATATTAATAAATTATTAATTTGCATTTGATTTTTTTTCATAATCAAGACATCCATCGTTGATAACAGTGTCACAAGTGCTTTCTATCAATGGTAATTAAGTAATGTAAATTAGTTAAGAGCCGTTCATTGTTAGTTAAGTAGTTAAGGGTAGTTTTTTTTAATTCTGTTAGCAGTTCATTTCTTGTAACACTCTAAACTCGAACTAAACGTCCAGATCAAATTTGGAGAGTTACGTCATTCGTACTAAAGTTTCATACCATCACAAGCAGTCAAATTAAACCATACAATAGCATATCATTCAACACAGCAAAATATAACATATAGTCGTCATAAATTTCATAACATCGTAAAACATCAGTCCCTACTAGTAATGCTTAAAGGAAAAACAAAAGTTTGAACGAGCTTCCGCGACCCTGACTAGATCAAGACTGCGATCCACCTGAAACCAATTCAATGAAAATGTGAGTTTTGAACTCAATGCGTAAAGAAAATTAATTCTAATAGATTTCATCCATAGTGAAATTCCAATTTCAAATATTCAGTTCATTTCATATATCTTTGCAATTTAGATTCAGAGCAAACCAATTATATGTGTACGTATATGCAATTTTAGATCATATGTAGTACCAATCAGACTTAGATGTGATTTGTTATTACCACCCGCTACACAACATCTTCTGCCATCCCAACACACCATTAAGGACATTCAATGCCCAACCAACCCTGCACACCATCAAGTGTTCGTTGGCACTTTTACAGAGACACAGCTTAGTTGCTAATTCAGTATGCGACAAGCGCCAGAATGAGATATAATTTTGGTGGTAAAGCCACGATTTGATAACAGACTTCTTCTTCCTTCACAACATTTCACCCCATACCAATGCAGAATACACTATCGTAACACATGTTGAGTTATCCCAATACGTTGCTAAATTAACCCAAACAGTTCAATGACAGAGTGATGTTACAAAGCATATTCAATGATGAAATCCACAGATCAGTCTTAGTGTATCAGATAGTCTTCGTAATAACAATTTCAGTCATTCGTACATTGGGGAAAAATTATATCAAAGTTTAGCATCGATCTTGGCCTCAGAAATAGTTTCCGGCCCAACACCCTGCCACACGGCCTGGGCACACACCCATATGCCTTGGCCATGTGGTCTATAAGCACAAAAAGTAAGTTACACAACCTGAGCACACGCCCATATGCCTGGCCGTGTGAACCCTACACTAGCATGGCCACACATGGCCTAAACACACGCCCGTATGGCCTTAAATCAATAAACAATGAGTTACACGATAGTTCACACAGCCTGCCACACGCTCGTGTGGCCCACACGGCCTAGTCACACGCCCGTGTGCCTGACCGTGTAGCATCAACAGCCACCATTTTTGTGACGAAACTTGCAAAAACTAAGGTTTTTGATACGCACCTGAGACGATTTCAAAGTAATACAGTGTAGAAAAGTTTCGACACGAACTTTCAACAAAATTGATACTTACAGAAGGTCAATGATAATTACTCAAATTAACGTGATGAGGTTCGTCACTCTCAATATCCCCACCTAATAGGGAAACCAAGCAATTGACTATCAGAGACTTACACAACATATTCAAACAACCATTTCAAAGTATACTATGAAAAACAAAAAGAGAAACTCGGAATTTAACGAATTGACGTAAAACTTACTCAATAATCCCGCAACAGAGAATGCTAACAACTCAACTTCAACTAGACCGTAACCCTTATGACAATTAAAGAAGAAAAGAAAAAGGATTGAAAAAGAAGAAAAATAAATAAGGAAGAAAAGAACATAGAGGAAGAGAAAAAAAAAGGAAAGAAAACCAACATTAATTATCAATTAACTTCCACCCAGACTTCCAGCATTTAGAATAAATATTTTCTCTACGCATACTACGGGATTCGAACTCAAAACCAGATAGAATATAGACAGATGCTTAACCAATGAACCAGTAGGCTCATTCTTGTCACCCTTTCACATAGAATTGAATTTAAGCGGGTAGCGCGTGCTTATGGGTTGATCTTAAAACAATAAAACTTTCTGCAGACCTTAAACTCAGAAGTAGAGCACAGAACCACAGATACTAAAATTAATTTCTGTAGATTTTCACAACCAAGTTCTTAAAATTTTAGGGCGTTACATTTCTTTTGTATAAGTATTGGAGAACTGATTATATTTGTTAAGTCAGATTAACAAATTTCCTCATATTTCATATTTCTAATATGGTATCAAAGTAGGTTTTTTTTTTCTGGTTATAATTGCTATGTTAGCTATGGATGCTACGATCTTTGACAGAATCAACAATCAGGAAAATTTTCACTCCGTTTGCTTTTGCTTCACATAAAGTAGCAATGCTTATCGATGACAATAACTTCTTGGTTTGGAAGCAGCATGTTTTACTAGTAATCAAAACCCATAGATTGTATTCTTTTATTGATGGAACGATTCATATACTGTAAAAAGAAGTTGTTAGGGCCAATGGTCTTACTGTTGAAGATCTAGCATATGCACAGTATGAACAACAAGATTCAGTGTTGTGTGCTTGGCTTCTTTCCACAATAAGTGCTTCACTGCATAATCAGTTGCTTGGGAATTCGTCTTCTACGTTTGAACTTTGAGGGTGCTCTCATACGAATTTCTGGAACTTAGTCCGCTAATAAAGTCATGAGGTATTGTTCTTCGCTGCATAATTTTAAGAAAAATAAGCTTTCGATGTCAACCTATTTGGCTAAAATTAAACACCTTTATGATTTGATGGATGGGTGTGGTCAGCATATCTCTCTAGAGGAGTATCAATCAACCATTCTTAATGGATTTCCTCCGAAATATGACCATGTCATCTCTATAATAACGATGAGTCAGTGCCATTCAATTTCCAAGGCATAACGACGACGTTGTTGGATGCTAAAGCTTGTCAACAAGTACATCTGTCTCACATTTTCAGCCAATCTTGTGAGGGAGAACAATTTGTAGTTAATGGCTTCTCTATCTGCTATGGCCATTCCTGCGTATGTTGGACAACCACTGCATCAGGCGTTTTGGTCCAATAGAGCAACCAGGTTTTGTGGTCAGAGGCATAAGAGATCTGGTGGTGGAACATGGCCTCAATGTTAGATTGAGACATAGTTGGTTACGTCGCCCATTACTATTACCATAGATACAATTTGGCGTATGATAATGATGATGACGTTGAAAACCCTAATGCTTCTGGGCAATCAGACTCATTCGAGTTTGGAAGATTGGGCTTATCGTATAGTGGGCCAACACCTCAAGAGCGTTGTGGATCTATTTCGGCTTACATGAGTTAGGATGATAATAGATCATATGGATGTCATACTTTTGGGCCTATTTTGCATTATTCTTGTTGTGATGTTAGATTATCTAGTGGTTACAATTTTGGACCTCATGTTCAGTGTTCTGGTTTGGGTTTAGGTCCTACATATTTTTGTTCCTTCAACAACAACAACAACTCCTTCTATTGCTTCTGACCCAACATGGTACCCTAATAATAGAGCTGCAACACACATGACAAATGACCCTACTAAGTTCATTGACTATCGATTGTACAATGGGTCAAGTAAGGTTGTTGCCGGTAATGGTCAATCCATTCCTATTTCTTGCATTGGTGAGTGTACTTTATCTAATTACTCTAGTTCATTGTTGCTTAAAGATTTATTATATGTTTTGACATCCATAAAAATCTCTTGTCTATATCAAAGTTTGCTAAGGATAACAATGTGTTTTTTGAATTTTATCCAAATTCCTGCTTTATCAAGGATCTAGAAACACGCCAAATACTGCTTCGTGACAATAAGGTAAATGGGTTATATTAGTTTTCATGTGTTGCTCCCAAGCATGCATTGACTGTTGAAAACACAACTGCTAATAAGGTGAGTCAAAACTTTAACTCAGATTATAGGTTTAATCGATGGCATCAACGGCTTGGTCGTCCATCTTTTGCTATATTAAAAGAAGTTTTGATGTCTTGTAATGTTCCAATTTCTAAAAATAAGTCATAGTTTGTGTTCTTGGTAAAAGTCATAAGCTGTCATTTTTTGCTACTAATTTAGTCTATTCTGCTCCTCTTGAACTTGTTGTTGTAACAACTAAAATAATATAAGGTTATATTTTTAGAAATTAGTAAGAAAGCCTAGTGGTTAAGAGCTTGGTAGAAAGTAGAAAGAACCAATGTTCAAGTCTCCTAAATTTCATTTTCCCCCTCACTTCTAAAAGTTCCATCCATGTTAGCCATCCTATTTTTTATGATTCTTAGACAAATGGGCTATTTGCCCATTAGACCTCAAACTCTTGCTCAACCAACTCTTTAAAAGTCTATTCCTAATTTAACTAAAATTCTTATTTGTTATTTTAGCAAATTAAAAACCTTACCTTTAATTTTATGTAACAACTCGTTTTTTAGTAAAATCAAAATAGTAGTTTTAGGACCACAAATCAAAGGTTAAAATATTATTTTATTATTTTATTAAATTTTACAGCATGATATAATTATTATGTGAAAGTTTCATAAATAAATTTTACCGTTTGAATGCTTAATTCGGTAAAAAGGACTAAATCGCGTAAAATGTAAAATGCATGTTCTATTAGTTAAAGGTATTAAATAGCTATGGATCATTAAATTAGAAGTCCTTATGTTGTAAATACACCATTTATAACATGAGTGGACAATTTTGGACAACTATTATGTGAATTTAATGGTTTAACATTAAGGTTAATTTGGTAAAATGTTTAATAATGTTATATTAAATAAAAAAAAGTTAATTTAAAACATTATTATCATCTTCATGCACCAAAAATTGGAAGAAGAAGAAGATAACTTATTTTTTTAAATTTGGCAACCTTGAATTCTTCAATTAGGTATGTATTTTGACCTAGTTTTAAGTGATTTTTATGTTTTTGAGATCGTTGCTTCGTATTCTAGCTAGCCCGTACCTTAGATTTTGAAATTTTTAAAGATTTTTCATGTTTTCATTGTTGAATGTTTGAGTAATTGGATTTTTTATGATGCATTTTGAATATTTGTTAATAGTTAAACTAGTTTTGTAAAGTGATTTTTGACAAAAGTGTCAAAAAGGGATTAAATTGTGAAAATGTAAAATGTAGTTGTTAAAAGGTGAAATAATGAAAGATATGGGTTTCTAGGAGTCCCTATGAAATTCGACTAGCATGAAATTGTATTAAATTGCATGAATTTGCAATTTTAAGTGAAAATGACTAAATTGTAGAAATGTGAAAAGTATAGGGGTAAATGTGTAAAATTTCCAAAATCATGTATTAAGGGCTAAATTGAATTGATTGAATATTGAATGTACTAAATTTGATAATATACAGATCAAGATAAGCCGAGATTAAGTTTAGATCAGGGAAAAGGAAAGATTGACGAATAGCCATTAGTTGTTATCCGAGCGATATGAGGTAAGTTCGTATAATTAGAATCAAACTTTTAAATACTAGTATTTATTTTAAATGCATGTATATAATTGAGGAATTGATATACTTGGAATACAAGTGCTTAATTGATATAAATTGATGGTCACTAAGCCCCGTTTAAACCGTATGAATTGGTAGGATACGAATGACATTTCACTAGGGTTACCGTTTTAGTCGAGCTCCTGCATTTGTTGCAAACTCACCACAGCTCGTATGAGCTTACTGCTCAGCTCGTATGAGCTTACTGTTCAGCTCATTAGAGCTTACTGTTTTAGCTCAATAGAGCTTACTGTTCATCAGCTCAGGAGGAGCTTACCGATCACGGCTCGAAAGAGCAGAAATGATAATGAATTGACGGATTACTAATGTATATCACCCGAGTATCCTTTGAAATTCTAATAGGTTCAACGAGTATAAATACTGTTTATACTGATCAGTATTGTTATTGAGTGAATTACTGATTATATGATTAGGAGTGAAATGTTGAATATGATGTCCATGATATATGAATTTGGTATGAAATGTATATATATTGAGTATTGAATTGAGATAATGGATGATTTCATGTATTTATATGACTAACCTATTAATGAATGCTTGTGTTAGGCATTTAGAAATTGTAATGAGTTTACCTTATTTATTTAACTCGATTTGGTATAAATGGTAAGTTCAATTCTAAATTATACTGGCTTACTAAGCTATAAAGCTTGCTTTATTTCTTTTTCTATGTTTTATAGAGGTTCGTTAGCTCACTCGTTTCGGACAAGTCGGAGTTTCACATCACATTATCGAATTGTCGATTGGTACTTTTGAACTTGTGCATAATTGTAAATATGGCATGTATAGGCTAGTTTTAAAGATGATAAATATGGTTACTTGAGATCATGATTTTGGTATATCTTGTGTAAAGGTTAAGCCATGTGTGTAACGCCCCAAATCTTTAGTAATTTAATTGTGTGTTATGTTGTATGTTGGCTTACTTGTTGTGATGGTTAAGGGTCCTGAGTAGTGTGAGAAGACCTGGGTTCAAACCTAGGCTGAAGCAAAAATTTTTTTGGTTTCTATGGAATTAAACCTTTACTGTTAGAGGTTGGGTTCTTAACTAATAATAGAGAGATCAGGTCTCAAAAAGGTTGTTGGTCCAAGGGTTGGTGGCGTGTTACTACTGATAGAAGGGCTTGGGTTCGAATTCTGTCACTCTCAAGGGGAATTTTTATTTTTGTTACTGTGCCGTGTGGGAGGTTGAGTGGTAGTGGAACTCTAGTGCTAGTGGGTGGTTGGAGTGTTTGAGGGAGAGTGGTGTGTGTGGCCTGTTGTTAGAGGGGAGTTTGAAAGGACTTTGAATTGGTTGTTTGAGGGATTTGAGGAGAGATAAGGGGAGAGATTTTAGGAGAAAATAAGGGAGGTTGAGGTGTGAAGTAGTGTCATGCCGAAAGTGGGCAGCCTATTGTGCCAATTTGGTCACTTTTGCTCTTGGTGCCAAAATAGTGTTGGAGTTTTGGTTCTCTGTAATGATTATCTTTTCTTGTTTTCTTTTTGGGTATTGCTCTTTTGGTGGCCAAATATCAATTGTGACCATTCGGGTATTTTGGTTTTGTTTTTCTATATCGTGTTTTACTTAGTCGACTTTTTCTCTCTTCCCCATCTTTCTCCTCTTGAATATTATTGTTTTTTCTTTTCTTTGCTCACATTGGTTTTGTGTGCCGAACACTTCCTCCCTAGTAGTCGAACGTTATTTCATTCCATCAACCTTCTTCCTAGTCTTCATTGTTGTTTCTCTTCTACTTTCCACTCTCTCGAGTTTTTGGTGGTTTACCCTCCCATCTCTCTCTAGATTTGGTTCTCTCTCCCCCTTTCATTCAATCACTTTTGCGTTGGCTAAGCATCACTTGGTAAGTCTCTATTGACTTTGTTTTTCGTTTAGTCTTTCCTCTTCTCCCTAAATGCCGATTTCTATCACTTCTTTCTTTGGTCATGGTACTTTTTATTTCGAGTTGTAGTATCACTCGTGGAGTGAGGGAGCTCGCTTGGATTTTAAGAACGATCAAAATCTTCCTTTCGTCTTTCGTTCTAAGGTAACACTGTTCATTAGTGTTCATTAAATTGAGGCACCTTGGTTTGGGGTTCTTGATCTTGGTCAAATGTCCATGACTCTTGGGTTGTTATGCATTGTCCAACCTTTGTGTAAGCAATATGTTTAATGGGTTCGTTTGTCATGTAGATAATCATCAAGTGTCTAATATTAACTTTCGTCGGCGTTCTAAGCGAGCTTTAACCACACTCGTTCAAGCAAGGCGTTAGTAAGTAGTCTTTTGGAACAAGTTTCAGTTAAGGTTTCTTTTAAACGCGTATGTTAGATTTTAACCGAAGTTTCTGTTGTGTTAGGTGGAGTGCACGTGGGCTAATTCGCTTGTTTTCGCAACCAGGTGTGTAATCACACTATTTCTATTTTGAAATGAAAAAAGTCAAAAAACTGGCATCATCGATGCCACACGGGCGTGCGCTCCCTTGTGTGGTCATCTAAATGCAAAAGCGCGAGCATGTGATTGTGGAGACCACCATGATCAATTTCGTAGGCTTAGGTCATTTTAGGCCACGTTGGGCCGAAATGGGCCGTGTGTGCCTCACGGGCTCGTGGGCCACCGTACGGATGTGTAGGGATTATTGGGCTGCCTATGTTGTTTGCACGACCAGGGCTATTATTTGGGCTTATTAGGCCATATGAGTGTGTAGGCTCACATGGGTTGTATTATGGGCTTGGGCCTATTTTCGCTGTTTAATTGTTAAGGTTGCACGGGTCGTACGAGACGACTGTGGACCTACTGTTGGGTCAGTAAGTACACCTAAACCCTAATTAATGTTATGAATGTTATACCCCTATGAGGTAAATGACAGAAAAACACCTACGTGATATATGAATGTTTGAGCATGCCATCTAATTTATATATGGGGTGGGACATATGATATTGGAGGAAGTGTACTGAAAGGCTATAAGCCTATTACTAGCAGCTCTGCTGCAAATACTGTGAGTGCCGCAACTGGTACTATATTTTGGAGTGTAGGGATGGGTGGGTTGATTTTATCCCCACATGGAGCGTAGGGCCGGACGGAGTGGAGTGTAGGGGATGGATGGGTAGGATCTTTGTATGCATTTCTGATACTGCTACATTATTGGACTAAGGCCCACACTGATATTGCAACTGATACGGGCGTAAGTCCAGACTGTTCCACACTGTATGTTTGACTGTTTGATAAATATGGATTACACACTGAGTTTTCATAAACTCACCTTTTCTGCCTATCTGTGCAGGTAATCCTTAGGCGAGTCGGTGCTGCGAGGGACTCGGAGATGGCCACACCACTGATTATATTTTCATTTTGAATTTAGTAAAAGTAGTTTTATATGGGTAAATTTTATGTAATAAGGCCATTTTAAAGCTTCATTTTATTTGGGGATTTATTTAAATTGACTTATATTTGCTAGCAGTAGGACTTCAGTTTTCAAAAGGTAAATGGTTTTCAACTGCTATGCCACGTAACTGGTTTCAAAAGCTTCCGCAACGAACAATGTTTTAAAGCGTGATAACGATTTTGTACGAGACATGTTTTGCTTAACGAACCTATAATTTAACAAATAATTTAATAAGATAGCTTTTCATAAAGATCACAAACAAGGTTTTAACACAAGCAGACTTTTCTAATAGAACTACATTTTTCAAAACTCACACCAACGTAACATCACAGATGCGGCCATAATGTCTAGGCCGGGTTTGAGGTGTTACAATGTGATTTGGCTAATCTTGATAGTATGTTTTGGTATGTTTTGTCAAATGTTTGATGGAATGGAAAATATGCAATTGTGTCTTGTTATTTGAAAGGTATATAAATGAAAAATGTATGATATTAGTTAAGCATTTGAATGGTAAGAAGAAATGGTATTACATGTGTATGAATTGTTATGGAGTGGCTGCCTATTGAGTTGTAAAAATGTTGTCATTTATGTTTGTGTATGCTGTGAAAATAGGGTGGCAAAAATGGCTTTGCAAATAGCCTATTTTTGTCCACACGGACAAGGACACGGGTGTGTGTCTCAGCTGTGTGTGACACATGGTCAGGTTACACGGCCATGTGTCCCTTGGTGTTGAAATAGAATTGAAGTCAGTATGCTCCACACAACCTCACACATGGGCGTGTAACACCCCTAGCCCGTATCTGTCGCCGGAATGAGGTTAAGAGGCATTACCTATCATAACACAATTCAGAATAGACTTCCTTTCAAAGTTAATCAACTAGTAAAATGTTTTTTAACCAAACTAACGTATTTTGGTTATAACATTTATCTAATTATTCAAATTCCTGTTCAATCAATAGAAACAAATAATCATAGAAATCAAATGCTCAACTCATAATCCATTGTGTTCATTTCATATTCAAATCATATATGCAACTTAACATTTATAGCACTCGAATGATTTACATATGAAATAATTTTTCAACTTACAAATTTGATGCACATAATTTAAGACACAATTTACGAATCACAAATATAAAATTTTAATAAATCTAAATAATATACCAACTCAACTCTACTTGTCCATTTCAATATGTTAACAACCATGACCTATGCACATCTATATAAACACATACTTTGCCATTATAACCAAATTAAAACAATAAATCCTACTCAACTACATGTATCAAATTATCACATAAATATCAAACTACCAATATATATATATCGTATATATGCATATCTAATGTATCTATCATTAACCAAATATGCTTACTTATCATTTACCTGTTCTAAGTAAAGTTTATACAACAAATCATATACCAGATTAGATGTAAAAAAAAAACAAAATAAACCACTCTAAATAATTAAATTTATAATATAGCAAAGTCATTTCGTAGTTTATTGAAAATATGTAATTCATAAAATATATTAATCCATTTTCAAATGTAATTGCCGAATACCTCCATCCTTGATTATATGCATATCACACACATATTTTAAATCATTAAGACATACATTATCTTTGGACATGATTAACTAATTAACATTATTAACTAATTAACATTATTAACTAATTCACATATTTTAAATGACCAACTTCACGGACAATCACATATACATGACATAGCTTATGAAGAAATATATATATAATGGCAAAAATACAATCTTCGACTAAATCATTACTCAAGCCAATTCATATAACGAAATACACCATGCACATATACCATGAGCATAATTTCTAAAATGAGTTAAATACCTGACTGATTATACATCATAACTAACATCAATATCAAGCCATTCCCGAACCATATAACACCTACCACAAATACTATACATTCATAGCGTGTAACATTATAACTAAGATGAACTTAAACCATAATCAACATAACCGAATTCAAACATAAAATTTAAGCCATTACCATATAGCTTAAATTACACATAACCAAAATCCAACATTTCAAAACATGATCTAGCCTATACATGCCATAGATTCGAAAGTTCATTATAAAAATACCGAAGATAGTCGATAGTGTGATAGACTTGGCTGACAATCCTCGAGCTCGTAACTTGAATCCAAGATGTAACAGTCCGGTTTAGACCCTAGTCGGAATGGTGGTTTTGAGACCATGTAACCGATTCTAAAAAATATTTTAATATTATTTTATGTGTCTGTGTTAGGTGAATTTACATCTGCGAAATTTCTGTGGTTTAATTTTTTTGTATCTGTGCTTAATTATGAATTAGGATTAAATCGCGTAAAGTGCGAAAGTTGTGTGCTAGATGTTAAAGCACCTTTTTGGCTTGGCTTTTAAAATAAAGGTCTTTGCATGTAAAATGTACCATTTGTTTTAATGGTGGAAAAATATGGACATTAGTTGGCAGTTTTTAAAGTGAAATAATTAAGGGTAAAATAGTTATTTGTGTAATAATATGTTTTATAATAAAGAAAACATAAAATGGCCATGCATTTTTCACCTTTGTTGGCTGATTATTTGAAAGAAAAAGAATAGAAAAGATCATGCTAGGTTTTGGCCAGCTTAATCCTTGATTAAGGTATGAATTTTTGTCTGTTTTTGATAATTTCTACGTTTCTATGATCGTTGCTTCGTGTTATACTGAGCCCAAGTCTGAATTTCTGTTTCCCTTAAAGATTTCATGAAATGCAATTGTTGATATCATGATTTTTGTAATGTTATGGATGACTTATGAAGGCTTGATAGATAATTTACAAGTTATGTTCTTGAATTTTTTATGAAATAGAGCTATTTAGACTAAATTGTAACAGAGGGACTAAAATGTGAAATAAATGAAATGTATGGACTTGTATGAGAGTCCTGAAAATTTGGCTAAGCTTGTGTACAAGCAAATTTTGTGTATTTGTGATTTTGTGAAACATGGACTAAATTGTCAAAGTGTGAAAATGTAAGAGCTAAAATGCAAAGTGCCCTAAATATGTGTTCAAGGATTATTTTGAATAACCTGAATGATTGAATGGTTGAATTTGAATTGTATTAGATCAAGAACAAAGAAAATCGGACTTAGATCGAGAGAAGTCCAAAATAGTTGAATAGTCAACTCGTTCCGTCCGAAATCCGTACGAGGTAAGTCAAATTACAATTATGTGTTAAATTAACCAATTTACACATATATGAATTGAAATCTGTATTGGATGGCCTTGAGAGCCTAATGAATGTCTTTTGAGTAAATTCTGATAATATGTTAGTATCCGAAAAGCTCTGTATACTTCTAAAGGAACGTTGACGTCTATCTGAGATATCGTGTAAGACCGTGTCTGGAACACAGGCCTCAATTGAGATTTATGTATAAGACCATGTCTGGGATATCGGCATC
Organism: Gossypium longicalyx; assembly: GCA_025698465.1. Taxonomy (NCBI): domain Eukaryota; kingdom Viridiplantae; phylum Streptophyta; class Magnoliopsida; order Malvales; family Malvaceae; genus Gossypium; species Gossypium longicalyx. The sequence goes on from CM047004.1 coordinate 9,736,976, forward strand.
GTATTTGACTTTGTGTAAGACCCTGTCTAGGACAAAGGCACCAATATTGAATTACATGTAAGACCACGTCTGGGACATCGGCATTGTACTTGGTTATGAGTATCTGTATTATTTTTGAATTGTCTGATGATAGCGTACAAAATATGAGAATGAGTATGTCAAATGTATTACCTATACAAATACGTTTGCATCGTACTAAATTTCTGATTATGAAAGACTCTGTCTCTGTGAAATATGTATGGAATTTAGTAATGAAGCATGGCATATATGCAAACAAATGAGCATGGTTAGGCTCATGAAATACTTTATGAAATGGTTATGAATTCTTGCTATTGACTTCTACTTTATATGCTCTAATAGTTAGACCATTTGTATTTGGCTTACTAAGCTCTTTGTAGCTTACTCTGTGTGATTTCTATCTATTTTTTAGTTATCGTAGCTACTGAAGGCTCGGGGATAGGCATGGGTCATCACCATACTATCGAACTCATTTTGGTACTTTTGAAAGTGTAAATATTTTTAAGTATGGCATGTATAGGCTAGAATGTTTATGTAAATAAGTTTGGATATGTATAAATGTTATGCCATGAGAGTTGGCTAGCAAACGATATGTTTGTGTATGGCTTTGGTATTTGATTTGTGTATACTTGTAAGGTTTTATAATCTAATATGAATTGGTCATTTTTAGCATAGAATTGGTTGAAAATTTATGTACAAATGTTGTTTAATATTGCTTGTAGGAATGACCCAAAAAGAGGTGGCAAGTTGACTTAAATCAAGCCTGCCTTGTGCCACACGGTCAGGGGCCATGGTTGTGCCTTGTGACCATGTAGGTATAGCAGTAACCTCTCAAGATCCACATGGCTATAGTGTATGGGTGTGTCATATATCCGTGGGCTCAAGTCAGTAGCTAGCTAAGTTTCATACGGCCATAGTGCACAGGCGTGTCTGTTGGCCATGGGAGAAAGTCAGTATGCATGCGTTGGTTGGCACGGCTGATTCACATGGGCGTGTCTTATGCCCGTGTGAGGCACACGGCCTGGTTACATGGGCGTGTGACTTTAACAGAGTTGAAAAATCTTTTGAGCTCTGAAATTTATAAATGTGTTCAGTTTAGACCTGACCGTTCTCAAAAGTATGTTTTAGGTTTCGTAGACCATCATAAGGGATGAACGGTTGATGTTTGCATATGTATTAATGTTACGTGATTCTAAATTGGTCTGAAACATTCTGTCTGTCTGGTAATTCCTCGTAACCCTAATCCGATGACGGTTATGGGTTAGGGGTGTTACACCAAGATCTATAAAACAGAGGTAAACAGGAACACACATAATAAGCTATTTAAGCTTAGTAAGTCATAAGCAAGTAAACAACTCAATGGTATATTCGAATCATTTAAAATAAACCTAATTATATAACATTATCACATTTAGTCTCAAACATATAATTTCATATATATATATATATATATCATATACTTTCATATATAAATGTTACCTAGGCCGAATGCTCACACATTACTATGAACAAAATATCATTCAACTCTCGAAACCAAAATGTCATTATATAACCAAGTATACTTATACTCATAAACACAAACTCATGAACCAAGTTATGACATCATGTACATACACTTAACATATGGCTGAATAAACTATACTATGCTTATATGTTTACTTTAGTAACTTATAGAATTACCATAACATATCAAATGGCCAACTTACCTTATTTTCCAACAAGTAATCAACAAATTCATACCTGATCGTTTTAGCTCGTTTTACACCTTTGTTCAAAACTTATCATTGCCTGTTGAACCATTCGGAATTGGATAAGACACTCGGATAATCACATATATCGTACAATGCCAGTGTCCCAGACGTGGTCTTACATGTAATCACATATCGATGCCACTGTCCCAGACAGGGTCTTACTTGCACACATATATCGGAGTCACATATCGATGCCAACGTATAAAACATGGTCTTACTCGCACACATATATTGGAGTCACATATCGATGCCATGGTCTTACTCGCACATCACATATCGGAATCCTATGTCATGACATATGTATCCTAGCTATTCCTAAGGTTCATACGAGGCTTTCGGATGTCGTAACTCAGTCGAATCGAATTCATAAACATAGCTGCCAAGCTTGAACACATTCAGCTAATACATACATATATTCACATATTCATTTCAGCAAATATAGTTCACATTTAATTAAAATTAACAACATCCATTTGCTTATAAACTTACCTCGGACGATGAAAAATGGAATAGGACGGCTAGTCGACAACTTTAGCTTCCCCCCATCCAAATCCGATTTTCTCTTTTCTTGATCTAAATTAATATAAATTAAACTTATTTAATCAAATATTCAATCAAATTCATCCAAAAAACATAAATGGGCAAATTACACTTTTGCCCCCGACATTTCACATTTTTCACAATTTAGTCCTTATTTCACAAAACACAAAATATTCAAAATTTGAATATACTTATGTTAGGCCGAATCTTAACCATCTTCATACAAGTCCATATAGTTCATTTATTTCACATTTTAGTCCCTCAAATTATTATTTTTGCAATTTAGTCCTAATTACTCAAAATCATCAAAAATTTCAATACAAAACATGTTAATCTATCACATATCTTTTATTTTCTACCATCAAACAACAAAAATCACAAGCTTTCAACAATGGAATAGCTCAAAATATTCATCAATATCAAAATTTCAAGCATGGGTCTTGTAGATAACTTAGCAACGATCTCAAAAACGTAAAAATCATCAAAAATAGAACAAAAACTTACCTTGAATCAAGCTTCCAAAGTGCCAAATGCTTGAAACTTTCTAAAGCTTTATTTTTCTTTAAGTTTCAGTCAATTATGAACTAAAATGCATGGCTATTTTATGATTGTTTTATTTAATTTCATTATAATATGCTAATTATTATTTTAACCTTTAAAATTAAATTAGAAAACCATATAAAACATGTCTACAACCGTCCAATCATATAACCAATGGCCTAATTACAACATAAGTACTTCCATTTAAAAAGACAACAACAATTTGACCCTTACAAATTAAACTATCAAGTTTTCATTTTACGCGATTAAGTCCTTTTATTTAATTGGGCACTCAAACGACAAAATTAAGTCACGAAAATTTCACACACTCAAATTCACACATAATAAACACAGAAAATAAATTTTTTAAATATTTTTTTGACTCAAATTCGTGGTCTCGAAACCACTGTTCCGATTAGGGTCTAAATCAGGCTGTTATAGGGCGTGTGACTGGCCGTGTGGTATAAGTCAGTATATCCCCTAAATGACACACGGTCTAGCACACAAGCGTATGACTTGGCCATGTTGATAAGTCAGTATACTCTCTAGTTTTCACTCTTCGGTCGTGTGATACAAGTCAATATGTATGCCTGTTTCCACACAGCCTGTGACACGAGCATGTTCACTAGCTGTGTGAGGCACGCGGTCTGTTCACATGTGCGTGTGACCCCTAAAATGTTGAAATTTTTCTAAGATTCCAAAATTTTCATATGTTATTGGTTTAGTCTTGAATCATTTATAAAGCATGTTTAAGGACTCGTATATCCTTATAAGGGACAACATGATTGTGTTGAATGATATTTGTATATGAATGCATAAATGTATGAGTTATGTATGTTAAATGATGTGTATTGATTGGTAATACCTCGTAATCCTATTTCGACGATGGATACGGGTTAGGGGTGTTACATTTTACCTTTCCATAATCTCATAAACCTCTTTGTTATAGTTTTGCTCTCAAAACCTTGTTGCTAGAAAAAAATCTTTGAATTCTTGAATCCTTGCAATCAAGCTCTAATCCATCGTCTTTATCAAAATCATTGCAGTTTGTGTCACTTACTTGTCAAATCCCTATAAATAATCAGTAAGTATCTCATTCCCTGCCAATTAGGACCTTTCAATTTTGGGTAACAACGAGCTTTAGAAAATCTTTCAATTTGTTATTGGATCTATAAAGTTTTTGTAAAAAAACCCCTCAAATCTTGAAAACCCCTCATTGATCATCCCATTTTGCCAATTGAAAGGCCATTGTAGGTGTTTGGGTCGAGCTTGAACGTGGGGTAGCTATTGCGTGTAAAATGATGATATTCCAAGTAATAAAGTGATGAATGGGTATTGTTCCCACGAGGATCAGATTGAAGCACAAAATTAGTCAAGTTATTGTAATATGGTTCATGTTATGGCAAGAATGATGGATAAGATGCTATGGTAAAATAAGGTAAGTATGCAGTGATAATTCATAGGAATGATGATGTATATGATAGATGGAATTGATGAATAATTGGAATTGCTATGAAAAAGTGAGAGCACAAATGTAATGGCAATAACGAGAGTGATTATTCGAACAAAATGTAAATAAAGAAATAAATAACTAAATATGTTGTGGCAAAGATACCATGACAAAGAATAAGGATAGAGTGGTGTTGATTCGGAAGGTCGGGATTACCTAGAATTGACCCTTATTGTCAATAATGCCTTGGCAAAATCTATTTTACTGCACAGAAGAGTTCTAAAATGGTCTGCCTCTTACGAGAGCAAAACCTCAAGTTACCTTGCCCGTGTCTGTAGGCTTTTTAGATATCTTGCATGCGTTCCTTCTATATGATCGTGACTCTATGTCTAAAGTCGACTACAAATGTCTATCAAATACTTGCTCATTTCATTTAATTTTCATCCAACCAATCCAACCCTTTCGAAATTAGAATCAGTTTATAAGTATGCGAATAGTCTTCTATGTCCAGAGATCGTTTGCATTTTAATTAAGAAATAAGAACAATCAAATGAAACAGTAAAGTAAATTGGATATATATTGCATCAACAAAAATAGTTTAAGGTTTAATCGAAAGTAATCCCAACCCTATGAGATTTAGATCATGGGCTGGGAAATAAAATTCCAAACCAAAATATTATCCGACAATGTGTTCAACTACTTCAATTCAATCTTTCAAAGAAACTCTAATGGAAATAACAAAAGAATTTTTGGAAATATCTTTCACTTGCCCAATCCACACTTTGGCAGCACAGTGTCCTGTGATGATTAAGAAGTACTACCTTCTACTTCCTTTCCATTGCGCAGTCGAACCTTTATTCACGCTTAAGGATCTCTCCCATTTTTTTTGTTCGTTGTTTAGGGTTTCCTCCTTTGGCTTTTATAGATGGATTAAGCTAGGGTCGGCTAACAGCTCGTGATTATCTTCTGCTCTTTTTAGGGGATTTATCAAGTACAAGTTTCAATTTGAGCTGGGACTGTTGCATGAAAAATGTTAACTTGGTCTTCTTGGCATTACCAAGGCATCCGTATTGGCAAACTGTTTGCATTTTGCCCTGACAAAACTTCACTCCTTTATTTCTTCATTCCAAAACCTGTTCCTGCCACACTAACACACAAAAAACCTTCACCACAAGCAATTCAAAGCACCTAATTCTAACACAGTCCAAGTTCTAATGCAATATTAAAAATGCTAACTAAAATGTCCTAAAATGTACTTAAGTAGAAGTAATTAGCTAGGTCTAAAGGCATGAAATATAACTCCTTTCAAGAGTTATCATACTCCTAAACCTGAGTTATTGCTTGTTCTCAAGCAAAATACACCAAAATGTATGAATGCACCCATTTTACCTTGGCAAAAGAAACCTTTTTGTACTGCTTAGCTATTGGAAAAATAATTTATACCTCCGTTCTTAGGAATCTTCTCTTTTCCTAAAACTGATTCGAATGTTGAAGGTTTGTTCAGCAAAGGCTGTGCAAAAATTTCTCCCTAAAAATAAAAATTTCTAATTACCCATACATTCTTTCTTTCATCCTATAGCAAATATCTTTTTATTCACTTAGCTCATTTGTTACCTAAGCAGAAGTCACTTACTTTTATCTCATATCAAAATGTATTATTCACATTTTCATATACTTATTCTCCTTTTTTCTTTTCTTTCTTTATTTTTTTTCCTTTTTCCTTTTTTTAATGGAAACCATATTAGGGGATTTAGTAATGTCACAAAAATGTTTTTGACTTGACAATCGCGATGGGGCAAACATCAAATTGTTGAGTACCTCATCATGTCACAATTTAACAAAATTTACTCATGAAGCTAAGGCCTTTAACTAAAATGATGGATGGAGCATACAACTACCTCCTTAGCTACTCAGTTCTTTGCTACAGCAGGATGTTCCTAAAATTATATCACACACTCTTACTTAGACCCTTCTTTCTAATCAATAACATGATGGAGCAAACACATTGATGCTGACCTACATAACAACTCTAAGTATTGGAGTGCACACTTATTTAAACAAAATGTCGTAGCAATTGAACTAATGTTTGGTTTCAAAAATCCCTAAGGGCATTAAAATATACTTACTATATTTCGAAAAAAAACAGAGTATAGGACATCTCATTTTTAGAAATCAATTTCTAAGCAACTTAGCCTAAGCTAACTTCACCCAATCCATTGTTACTTGTTCCAGGTATATTTGAAATATTTAAGCTCATCATTAGACATCATAAAGAAAAATTGTACTTCTTATAGACCAAACAGTATTTAAATAGTTATTATGCCATGACAAAATATCCTATATACCAAAATAAACATAATAAATACAAAATGCAACCCAGATGCATAATACACCTCTAAACCTATGGGATGCATTGTCCTCAATGCATGTAAAATCATGAACAATATATAACAAGTACGAATATGCACACAAACAATAAATTTTTTTTATGCAATGCATGAGAGAAAAACAAAAACAAAAACTTAACTTTCTTGCACTAGAACGTTGGCACTTCATTCAATTCTTTTTTGTGGACTTACGAGCACTGACTTTGTATCGCATCTTCATTTTCCGTAGGTCAACTTCCTCACCTTCTATGTTAATCTCCGTTAGTTCATCGATCAGTTGATCGATTGCTTGATCCTGTTTAGTCATGGAGGTGGGTGAAAATGTTGGTATAAGAGTTTCACCTTTTTCAATGGCAGTAGCTGGTGTAGTGGCATTGACATTTGTTTCTTTCTTTCCTTCGTTTACATCTTTCTCTAGTTCGGTAGGCTTAAAATTACTTATTAACGAAAAAAAATTCAAACATCACGAAGGCTAGAAAAAAAAAATTCAAACATCACGAAGGCTAACACTTTGCTTGTCACGCTCTATAGGAGCACCATAATAATGCTTCAAGCATTGTCCATTAACCTTGAATGTAGCCCCTGTTCTTAGGTCTTTAACAACAACAGTACCATGTAGATACACTTGAATTACAAGAAAATGTCTTGACCATCAAGATTTTAACTTACCAAGAAGTAATTTGAGCCTGGAATTGAACAATAATACATGCTGTCCAGGTTCAAATTGCCTTGGTAAAATTCAGGCATCATGCCATCACTTGGTCTTTTCCTTATACAAATGAGAATTCTCATATGCTTGTGTTCGAAACTCTTCTATCCCATTCAATTCTAGCAATCTCGTACTGCCAGTAGCATCCCAATCCATGTTCAGCTTCTTAATTGCCCAAAACACTTTTTGCTCAAGTTCAACAGGTAAATGACATGGCTTACCATAAAAAAGTTTAAAAGGTGACATCCCCAATAGTGTTTTAAATACAGTTCGGTATGGGCATAGGGCTTTATCCAATCGAGTAGATCAGTCTTTTCAAGATGGATTCACCACTTTTTGCCAAATTTGTTTAATTTTTCTATTAGAGATTTCAGCTTGACCATTTGCCTAAGGGTGATATCCCATGGCAATTCTATGTTTCACCCCATACCTGCGCAAGGCATTGGGCATCAATTTGCAATCAAAATGGGATCTCTTATCACTGATAATGGCTCTCAATGTACCAAGTCATGTGAAAATGTTCTTATGCAGAAATTTCAATACCGACTTAGCATTATTAGAGGCTAGGGCTATTACTTCTACCCACTTAAAAAAAGAGTCTACTACGAAAAGTATGTATAGCTTCTCCATGAATGGTGGAAATAACTCTATTCCCAATGCATCAAACAGTTCAATCTCCAATATACTTTACAATGACATTTCTTGTCTCCTAGACACATTTCCTATTCTCTGACAATGGTCACACAGCCTATAAAATTCACGAGCATCTTTAACTAAACTTGGCCAATAGAATCTTGACTAGAGTATCTTGGAAACTATTTTCATTCCTCCAAAATGTCCTCTATATGGGGCTGAGTGACAATGTTGTAATTATGCATCTCACCGTTAGGGATGCGCTTCCGAATTATTGAATCTGTACAATGCTTGAATAGGAATGGTTCATTCAAATAGTAAAATTTAGTATCGTGAAGAAATTTTCATCTTTTATAAGCATTGAAGTCAGGTGGCATTACACCACTTACTAAGAAGTTTACTATTTCGGCATACCAAGGTAATGTCTTGGCGATGAGCAACTGTTCATCTGGGAATTCTTCATTAATAAGTTTATTGCTTTCATCTTCATTTCCTGATTCTATTCTTGAAAAATGGTCAGGCACTTGATTTTTGGCTCCCTTTCAATCTCTAATTTCCAAATCAAACTCTTGTAATAAGAGTATCCACCTAATCAGTCTAGGCTTGGCATCATTCTTTCGTACCATGTGCTTGATAGCCAACTGATCTGTGTAGATTGTAACCTTTGTTCCTACTAAATAAGAACGAAATTTGTCGAATGTAAAGACAACTGCCAGTAATTCCTTCTCCATAGTAGTATAATTAAGTTGAGCCTCTGTCAATGTCCTGCTAGCATAATATATTGCATGTAATACCTTATTTCTCCTTTGACCCAACACTGCCCCTACAGCATAATCACTGACGTCACGCATGAGTTCAAAGGGCAATGTCCATTCTGGAGCAACCACAATCGATGCTGCTACAAGTCACTTCTTGAGTTCCTCGAAAGCCTGTAAACATTGATCATCAAAATCAAAAGGTTTATTCTGTTCAAGTAAAGTACACAAGGGTTTAGAGATTTTCAAAAAATCCTTAATAAATCTTCTATAAAATCCTATGTGTCCTAGAAAACTTCTAATACCTTTAACACTGGTGGGCAATGGAAATTTTTCGATCATTTCCATTTTCACTCTGTCTACTTCAATTCCTCCTTATGACACCCTATGTTCCAAGACAATGCCTTCACGGACCATGAAATGACATTTCTCCCAGTTTAATACTAGATTTGTTTCTTCACAGCGGTATAAAACCATCTTTAAATTCCTCAAACAATCTTCAAAATCATTTTCGAACATAGAGAAGTCATCCATAAAATCTTCAAGGAAATTTTCCACCATGTCCGAGAATATGACCATCATGCAGCACCAGAAAGTTGTCGAGGCATTGCATAACCTGAACGACATCTGTCTGAATACAAAAGTACTATATAAACACGTAAAAGTTGTCTTCTTTTGATCTTCAGGTGCTATAACAATATGATTATATCCTGAGTAACCATCTAGGAAGCAATAAAAAGCCTTACCAGTTAATTTGTTCAACATTTGATCGATGAATGGCAAAGGGAAATGATCCTTCCTAGTTGCCTTGTTAAGCATGTGGTAGTCCATACACACTCCTCATCCTGTAACAGTACGAGTTGGTATGAGCTCATTATTATCATTACTTACTACTGTGACAACCCTTTTCTTGGGTACACATCGTACAGGACTTACCCACGAGCTGTCTGAAATTGGGTAAATAATGCCAGCATCAAGCCACTTGATAATTTCTTTCTTGACAACTTCCTTCATAATTGGATTCATTCGTCTCTACTGTTCAATGGATTTGCAATGACAATCTTTCAACAAAATTTTGTGCATACTAAATATAAGGCTAATTCCCTTTATATCGACAAGAGTCCAACCTAGTGATCTTTTCGATCACTGTAACATTTCTAATAACCTGTCCACTTACTTAGTTGTTAATTTAGTGTAACATCCCAAAATTGGGCCTAGTCGAAATAGTGGTTTCGGGACCACAAATTCGATGTTAAAATAATTATTTTATGATGTTGTTTGATCGGTTTTAAATTCGAATAAAATTTTGTAACCCGTAATTCTCTAAAAGTGTCCAAGTATGTGTATGATAATGCCTCGTAACTTGTCCTAGTCACGGGTACGGGTAAGGGGTGTTACATTTAGTGGAATTAAAGTTACGAGTTAGTCAGATCTCAGACTAACGTAGCATGTAACGAGTGTAGCTATACATGCCATTATACAAGTTATGATAGTGTGACATCTCCTAACCCTTTTAATTGTATTTGAATATAGTAAATGTCTTTCAATCAAGCCCAAGATGAGCCTAAGGGAGCCGAGAGCCATGCTCTAGTTTCTGTTCAGTGAGCCACTGCTAGTAGTAGTAGAAGGCTTATGTCTGAAGGTCTGGAAAAGGCAAGAGCTGCCTTCTTCGAGATGATGGATGAATGGTTTGGGGATTATTTAAGAAACTGCCCCAATATAACACGACCTCCTCCGCCCCTTGCTCGACCTGAGGGAGAAGTGCCACAAGGTATGATACCCGCGAGGATTGGTAAGGCCTCAGCGGATAAACTCAAGAAATACGGGGCTGAAGAGTTTAGAGCTAAGGTTGATGATGATGCTGAACGATCCGAGTTCTGGCTTGAGAACACTATGCGAGTTTTGGACGAGTTGTCATGTACTCCTGAGAAGTATTTAAAGTGTGTGGTATCTTTTCTAAAAGATACTACATACCATTGGTGGAAGACGGTACCCTCATTGGTACTGAAGGGAGACATTACATGGGAGTTCTTCCAAGCTGAGTTTAAAAAGAAATACATTAGTTAAAGGTTTTTAGACTTGAAGCGAAAGGAGTTCTTGGAACTCAAACAAGGAAATAAGACTGTGTCAGAGTACGAAAGGGAATTCGTGAGGTTAAGTCAGTATGCAACGGAGTGGGTCCAATCAGAGACAAAAATGTGTAAGCGCTTCGAGGAAGGCTTGAATGAGGAAATTAAATTACTGATCGGGATCCTTGAGATACGAGAATTTGCTGCATTAGCTAACCGGGCCAAGAAGGCCGAAGATCTAAATAATAAAAGAAAGCAAGCTAAGAGAGAAGCTCAAGTTTCGAGTAAGAGATCTAGCAGCAGACCATACTCCTTCTCCACAAAGAAATCAAGAAGTCATCAAGAACGATCTACTTCATCAGTAGGATATTCGGGTAGAGCAAGAAGCTCTAAATGGCATAACCCGAAGTCTTCTTCCCCGATGGTAACTAGTGTAGGAAGCGTAGATGATCAAAAGATGAAGAGTAAAAACTGCAACAAATTCCACTTCGGAGAGTGCTAAATGAAGAGTGGTGCATGTTTTAAATGTGGGTCTCTTAACCATTTTCTTAGAGACTGCCCGGAGCGAGCTAATAAAGAGGTTGAATTAACTCCACAGTTGAATGCCTCTATTTCTCGAGGTAGACCTTCGAGACATACCAGAAGTGCAAGTGGCGGTCGAACTGTTGCCAAGGATGCTACTGCAAAATCAAAGGCTCGAGCCCCAGCAAGAACTTATGCAATATGCGCTCGAGAGGAAGCCTCTGCTCTTAATGTCATCATGGATACATTTTCTATTCATAATACTCATGTCATTGCCTTAATTGATCCAGGGTCCACCCATTCATACATTTGCATGAAATTGGCGTCTAGCATGGACATGTCTTCAGAACCTACAAAATTTGTGATTAAGGTGTCAAACCCCCTAGGCAAGTCAGTCCTAGTTGATAAAGTCTGTAAGAATTGTCCCTTGACAATTCAAGGTCGTTGTTTTTCGGCTAACCTTATGTTATTGCCATTTGACGAGTTTGATGTAATACTTGGCATGGATTGGTTAGTTGTGTATGATGTGATTGTAAATTGTGGTAGCAAGCATATTGAATTGAAATGTTCAGATAGTGAGATTCTTTGGATTGATTCAAACGAGTTGGATACTTCATCGGTTGTGATTACCTCAATGATGGCTCAAAGGTACATGAGAAAAGGATATGAAGCCTACCTTGCTTTTGTATTGAATACTAAAAAATCTAAGTTGAAACTGGAATTGGTACCGATAGTATGTGAGTATCTGGATGTATTTCTGGAAGAGCTACCCGGATTACCTCCTGTTAGAGAAGTAGAGTTTGGTATTGAGCTGGTGCTTGAAACAGCTCCTATTTATATTACTCCGTATAGAATGGCACCTTATGAAGCCTTGTATGGCAGGAAGTGCCGAACTCCACTGTATTGGACAGAGCTCAAGGAAAGCCAGATTCACAGCGTTGACCAAGTTAAGGAAACTGAGGAAAAGGTTAAAGTGATATGGGATTACTTGAAAGCGGCGTCAGATAGACAAAAGTCATATGCTGATTTGAAAAGAAAAGAAATTGAGTTCCAAGTTGGAGATAAAGTGTTCTTGAAAGTGTCTCCATGGAAAAAGGTATTGAGATTTGGTCGAAAAGGCAAATTGAGTCCGCAGTTTATCGGGCCTTATAAGGTTACTGAAAGAGTTGGACCATTAGCCTACCATTTAGCATTGCCACCCGAACAGGAGAAGATTCATGATGTATTCCATGTGTCTATGTTGCGTAGATATAGATCAGACCCCTCTCATGTGATTTTACCGACGGAAGTTGAGATTAGACCGGATATGACCTATGGTGAAGAACCGGTTAAGATTTTGGCTCGATAAGTCAAACAGTTGAGGAACAAGAATATAGCCTTGGTGAAAGTTTTATGGCATAGACATGGAGTGGAAGAAGCTAGATGGGGTCCCGAAGAAACTATGAGAAGTCAATATCCGAACTTGTTTACTGGTAAGACTTTCGAGGATGAAAGCCCCTCAGGGGGGAGAAATGTAACATCCCAAAATTGGGCCTAGTCGGAATAGTGGTTTCGGGACTACAAATCTGACTTTAAAATAATTATTTTATGATGTTGTTTGATCGGTTTTAAATTCAAATAAAATTTTGTAACCTGTAATTTTTCGAAAGTGTCCAAGTATGTGTCTGGTAACGCCTCATACCTTGTCTTGGTCACGGGTACGGGTAAGGGGTGTTACATTTAGCATAAATTACAATTGGCAAAGTACTATTATTTCCAAAATACACATATTTCAAATGTTGTGGTAGAGGCTTTAGCTCTAGTACAGGAGATTCCTCTACAGATAGTTTAGGAGGCTTAAAAGATCAATATGATGAATCTAGGGATTCAAATTTCTTCCCTGGCCTATCCACTATGTACTAGGCTTTCATAAATTCACCAAGCTCTTCAAAACTTACTGTGTCACATTGCTCCATCAAGTCGTCTTCACTGTCAGAATTGTTGTAGAAAATTTTTACGAATTCATCCATTATTGTTTCTATCAAGTCAATGACATGACATTCCTTATTCTCGTCCATGCATTTTAATGCATCAAACATATTAAAAGTAACCTATTGATCATTTACTCTCATGGTTAGCTCGCCTTTCTGCACATCAATTAGGGTCCTGCTAGTAGCAAGAAATAGTCTTCCAAGAATAATTGGTATGTCATGGTCAGTTTCACATTCTAAAATAAGAAAATTTGTAGGAAAGATAAATTTATCCACCCTTACCAATACATATTCAATTTTACCTTCAGGATGGGCATAAGATCGGTCAGCCAATTGCAACATCACTATAATAAGTCTCGCTTTCCCAATTCCTAACTTCCCAAAAATAGACATAGGCATTAGATTTATACTTGCGCCTAGATCACATAATGATTTTTGTACATAATGATTTCCAGGTGATGGTGGGATAGTGAAACTCCCTAGGTCTTTTAACTTTGGAGGTATCTTTTCATCAACATTTTTGTGCACCCTTCAGTGAGAGCAACAGTCTTAAATTCTCCCAACTTGCATTTCTTTGACAGTATGTCTTTCATGAATTTCACGTAATTAGGCATTTGCTCCAAATCTTCGACTAGCGGTGTATTAATGTGGAGTTGCTTCAAAACCTCCAAAAACCTTTTAAACTAAGCCTCTTGTTTGGAATTATGGAATCGTTATGGAAAAAGTATAGGTGTCCATCCTTCTGGTTGCTGATATTGTTTTGCTATGGCATTTTTGTTGGCAACCTAATCTAGTTCTGCCACAACATTTTTCTACTTACCCTTTTTAAGTGTAGTATGTTTTTCAAATGGTTCTGGGATCTTTACCTGGTTGTTACTTGCATTATCCTATCTTGTCGCGGCATCATGAACAACATCACTCAACTGAGTCCTGCTTTTAAGGGTGATAGCCTTGCACTGCTCCTTTCTTTGTATTCTTGAATTCTCGTTACCACTTCGCAATGCTCCTTATGGTCTTGAATTTAGAACATTCTCTATTTGCCCCACTTAAGTTTCAAGCACTTGAAGAGATGTATCTTAACTCTGTATTACAACATCATTCTTGGCCATATATTCATTTAACAAAACTTCAATATAAGTAGAAGATGATGCTTGACCGTATTGAGTATTTTGCCTCGACATAGGTTGAACATAACCAGACGGTGCATTGTTGACATTCTGTCTTGCGGCATTATTGAAATTTCCTGCACCTTGATTACCCAAACTAAAATTTAGATATTACTTCCACCCTAAATTGTAGGTGTTGGAATATGGATTGCTATTTCGATTGGAATGACCCATATTGCACACTAACACTAGGTTTGATGGGCAGTCGTCAAACACATGATTTTCCCCACAATAAACACATGATATGGATTATTAGGAAGTCTTGAAATTATTTGAAATGTTATTTGTATTTATTAGGAGGGTTTTACAATGAAATTGAGTATAGTTCTTATATATATTTGATAAAAAAATGTTTATTTATTTTAGAGTATGTTAATTATTTACCGCTGTTATATTTTCTTGATAAATTAATTGGAAAATTTATATGTATAGAACAGGTTTAGATTTGAAAATTTATTTCAAAAAGATCGAGCCACTTCGGTGGTTAATGTGATCTCTTCGACTCGGGTCTATCATCTAGGCCGGCTTGGGGAGTTACAGTTGTTTATTTATAGGGCTCTACTCCTTAATACTTTTCTGGTTGTTAGTATTACATTTTGTTTGTAGATGTGTTTTCAAGGCACACGTGGATATATTTTCTTCGTAAGAAATTTGATGTGCTGCAAATGTTTTTGAATTTCAAAACTCATGTTGAACTTCAGCTAGGTGTCAAGATCAAACAACTTCAGATAGATGAGAGAGGTAAGTTTCACAGCTTTGATTCATATATCAAGGGTTGTGGTGTACCTCATCAACACACTTGTCCGCACACAACTGAGCAAAATGGGATGGTGGAAAGGCGTCATCGGAAGATTGTGGAAACTGGTTTAGTTATACTTGTTCATGTATCCTTACCTTTGTCTTATTAGACTGATGCCTTTTACTTTCTAATGTATCTCATGAATTTGCTTCCTACAAATGTGTTAGGTGGAATATCTCTGAGTGAAAAGCTTATTGGTCAGAAGCTTGATTATAAGATGCTTCATGTGTTTGGGTGCTTATCTATCCTTTGCTGAGACCATACAACTGTCACAAGTTATAGTATAGGTCCACGCCTTAAACATTTCTTGGCTATGTACCAAATCACAAAGGTTATAAATGTTTGGATAAGACTAGTCGAGTGTATATTTCTCAACATGTTCAATTTGATGAAGAGGTTTTTTTCCATTTGCCAAAGTTTCAATTTTGAAGTTTGGTGTAACTTTTGATAGTTCCAGTATTGTTACTACTCTTCTAGTTGTTATGTTTCCCTCACCTGTGAGTACTCATCCTATGGTTTCTATACCATCTCCTTCTAAATCTTCTATGCAATCTCCTCATAAGACTCTATTGTTTCAGGCTTGTCCGTATCAATATCAAATGACAGTCAACATACTCAGATTGTAATTCCTTCTGCCACTTCTGTTGAAATATGTATATATTTTAAATTTATTTAGATAGATAAATCTTATTTGGGTAGATAAGTTTTATTCATATTCTAGGAATTTTTTATTTTATCTTTTAGTAGTTTACTAGAATAAGGGAACTACTTTCTTTTTATGTTTTAGTAGTTTATTAGAATAAGGGAACTATTTTCCCAATTAGGATTAAGACTCTTTTCTCTATTTAAGTTCAATTCTTTAGTTAATAAGAAAAGTACAATTTTATTCAAAGCTCTCTTGAAATCTTTCATGGCATCTGAGCTAGGTTAAAATCTCTAGTAGCATCATGGTTAAAACAGCCTTCACTGGAGATAAGAGATCCAGCAATCAAACAGAGGAAGAAAGTTCTACAGTGGAAACAACTACCGAGAGTACAATGACTCAAGGGACAGAGGCGTCTCACCTTTCTTTTCAACTGACATCTCACAAGTTGAATGGCAAGAATTATCTGGAATGGTCGCAGTCCGTAAAATTAGCAATTGATGGGCGCGGCAAGCTAGGTCATTTAAATGGAGAAGTTGAGAAACCACAGGTGGACGATCCAAAGATGAGCAAGTGAAGGTCAGAAAATTCTATGATAATTGCGTGGCTTATTAATTCCATGGAAGCATCCATAGGTAAACCTTTTCTTTTTCTCCCAACCGCTAAAGATGTTTCTGACGACGTGAAAGACACCTATTCAGATTTAGAAAACGCTTCACGCATTTTTTGAGTTAAAAATAAAACTGTGGAAAGCTAGGCAAGGGGAAAAAGAAGTTACTCTTTATTATAATGAGATGATGTCTCTTTGGCAAGAACTAGATCAGTGTTATAATGATGAATGGGAATGTCCCGGAGATGGTGTAAAAGCTATGAAAAAGAAGAGAATGAAAGAGCTTATTTGTTTCTCGGGTGGTTTAAATAAAAATTTGATGAAGTGAGATCTCGGATCCTAGGAAAAAATCGCCTAAAAACTTCGTGAGATTTTTTCCGAGGTTAGAAGAGAGGAGACAAGGAGAAAAGTAATGTTAAAGCCAGGGTTTGAAGCTAATGATGATAATTCTGCTCTTGTAACTATTAAAAATAATGATGATAGTGAAAAAAAGAAAAAACCCTAGTGCAATCACTGCAAAAAATATTGGCACACTCGTGAAACGTGTTGGAAGCTCCATGGGAAACCGAAAAATGGAAGGAAAAAGAGTGGCAATGGTCGTGGTTCACAATCAGGGGATAGCAAAGCTTTCCAAACAACTAATGGAAATTATGAGGGCCAAAATTCTCTGGAAGGGTCTCCATTCACTAAGGAACAATTAGAGCATCTACACAAGTTTTTTCAATCACCACAATTTTGGATGAATTCTTCTATTCCTAACTCATCCAATAATCCTTCTTCCTCTGTTGCCTAATCAGGTACTGATTTTTCTATTTTTTTCAGTGTCAAGCCTTGTAAAACAAACACATGGATCATTGATTCTGGAGCTAGTGATCACATGACTAGCAGTCATTTTCTTTTTTCAACTTACACACCTTGCGCAGGAAACAAAAAGATCAAAGTAGCAGATGGGTCCTTCTCGGCAATAGCCGGGAAAGGCACTGTTAAAATTTCATCTTCCTTAGTTTTACATGATGTTTTACATGTGCCAAATCTAGCTTGTAATCTCATATCGGTCAGTAAATTATCCCAGTCCTCAAATTGTCATGTTATATTTGACTCCTCTATGTGTAAGTTTCAGGACATGGTCTCGGGGAGGATGATTGGCAATGCTAAAGAATTCGGTGGAATTTACTTTCTTGAAGACAACCATCTAAGTCAACCAACAACTACTTTATGTTTAAAATCTGTTTCTAATTTTGATAAGGTTATGATTTGGCATTATAGGCTTGGACATCCTAATTTTTATTATTTAAGATATTTGTTACCTAATCTATTTAAAAATAAAAGTCCTTCTTCATATCATTGTGAATTTTGTGAATTGGCTAAACATCATCGGTCATTCTTTCCACCTCAAAAATATAAACCCTCCAAACCTTTTTCGTTAATTCATAGTGATGTTTGGGGACCTTCAAGAGTCTTGACTTTTTCAAGAAAACGTTGATTTGTCACATTTATTGATGATCATACTCGACTTTGTTGGGTGTTTTTATTAAAAGATAAGTCTAAAGTTAAAAATGTGTTTCAGTCTTTTTATGCTATGGTAAAAACACAATTTGGTGTGAAAATAGAAATATTTCGAACTGACAATGGTAGGGAATTTTTTAGCGACCAATTAGGTGTTTTCTTAACCAAACATGGAGTAGTCCACCAAAGTTCTTGTACAAATACACCACAACAAAATGGGATTGTAGAAAGGAAAAACCGACATCTTTTGGAAGTAACTAGAGCCTTGATGTTCACTAGTCAAGTACCACGTTATCTTTGGGGCGAAGCCTTGTTAACAGCTACATATCTTATTTATAGAATGCCCAGTAAAACTCTAAATTATAGAACTCCTTTTAGTCTCTTTAAAGATAACTTTCCTAATTCTAAATTGATTTAAGACTTATCCCTCCGAGTTTTTAGGTGTAGTGTTTTTGTTCATCTTCACAACCAAGGTAAACTAGATCCTAGAGCAAAAAAATGTGTCTTTGTTGGTTATGC
Organism: Gossypium longicalyx; assembly: GCA_025698465.1. NCBI lineage: Eukaryota > Viridiplantae > Streptophyta > Magnoliopsida > Malvales > Malvaceae > Gossypium > Gossypium longicalyx. The sequence continues at coordinate 9,755,563 of CM047004.1, forward strand.
TTCTAATAAAAAGGGTTACAAATGTTATGATCCAATTGATAGGAAGATTATAGTTACCATGGATGTCACATTTGTTGAAACCCAATCTTATTTTGATTCTAATCTTCAGGGAGGGAATTATACTAAGGAAAATTCTATAATTGATCAAGAAGAGACTAGGAATATACAACATAGGGATTCTAATAATGGGGAAGGCGAATTTATAATTAACACAAAAATTAATGATGTTAATGTTAATGAAAAGGAGGATAAAGGTGTAGAATCTGATCATGAAAGTAAAGAACAAACAAAAGAGTTAATTGTTTACTCAAGAAGAAATCAAAATCAAGAAAGTGGAATCCACCAGATTCATCACCAAGAATCTGACCTGCAAGATCCTGTCAAAAATCCAGGTAAAGCTCATAATCCAGCCAATGAATTTTTTGATTTAGATATTCCAATTTCCAAAAGAAAAGGTGTTAGAAATATTGTCAAATATCCCATGTCTAACTTTGTATCCTATAAAGCCTTATCTTCGACATTCTCAACATTTGTTTCGTGTCTCGACATCTGCATAAAATACCCAAAAATGTGAAAGATGCTTTACAGGTTCCTGAGTGGAAGGAGGCTATTTTAGAGGAGATGCGCGCTCTTGAAAAAACAAGTACATGGGAAACAATGGAATTACCTGCAGGAAAAAAATAGTGGGCTGTAAATGGGTGTTCACAACTAAATTCAAACCAGATGGATCTTTAGATAGATACAAAGCCCGGTTGGTAGCTAAAGGGTACACTCAAACATACGGGATAGATTATCTTGAAACGTTTGCTCCAGTGGCCAATTTAAATTCCGTCAGAGTTCTTTTATCAATTGCTGTTAACCTTGATTGGTCTTTACAGCAGCTAGATGTGAAGAATGCTTTCCTAAATGGATAACTTGAAGAAGAAGTTTACATGGATCCTCGTCCAAGTTTTGAAGAAAAATTTGGAACTCGAGTATGTAAACTCAAGAAATCTTTATACAGTCTGAAGCAGTCTCCTCGAGCTTGGTTTGAACGATTTACTCAAGTTGTTAAAAAACAAGGTTACTCACAAGGACAAGCTGATCATACAATGTTCTATCGACATTCACAAAAAGGTAGAATAGCTGTTATTATAGTTTATGTCGATGATATCATTCTTACAGGAGATGATGTGGATGAAATAAGGCGTCTCAAGGAGCATCTAGCATTGGAGTTTGAGATCAAAGACTTGGGTCCTTTGAAATACTTTCTTGGAATGGAAGTTGCTCGATCAAATAAGGGTCTTGTGGTCTCTCAGAAAAAATATGTGATTGATCTTTTAAAAGAGGCTGGGATGAGTGGTTGCCGCCCAACTGACACACCAATTGATCCAAATGTAAAATTTGGAAATAAAGAAGGTCGATTAGTCGATAAAGGGCAGTACCAAAGATTAGTTGGTAAGTTAATTTACTTATCACATACAAGGCCAGACATAGCTTTTGCAGTGAGCTTAGTGAGTCAATTTATGCACTCCCCAATGGAGGAACATAAAGAAGTAGTGTTTCGAATTCTAAGATACTTAAAGAGTTCACCGGGAAAGGGCTTATTCTTCAAGAAATCCGAACAAAGAGGAATTGAAGCTTATACAGATGTAGATTGGGCAGGCTCAATAATGCATGTAAGATCTACATCAGGATACTGTACATTTGTTTGGGGAAACCTTGTGACTTGGCGAAGCAAAAAACAAAGTGTTGTAGAAAGAAGTAGTGCAGAGGCTGAGTTTAGATCAATGGCTCAAGGAATTTGTGAAATGATGTGGTTAAAAAGAATTATGGAAGAGCTGAGGAAACCAATAACTTCACCAATGAAGTTGTACTGTGATAGCAAAGCTGCCATTAGTATTGCTCACAACCCAGTCCAACATGACAGAACTAAACATGTTGAGATTGATAGACACTTTATCAAGAAGAAGATTGAAGAAGGCCAAGTGTGCATGCCATTTGTTCCTTCAAAACAATAGATAGCTGACATACTCACCAAAGGACTCTCTAAGACAAGCTTTGATTTTTTTGTAAGCAAGTTGGGCATGATTGATATATATGCACCAACTTGAGGGAGGGTGTTGAAATATGTATATATTTTAAATTTATTTAGATAGATAAATCTTATTTGGGTAGATAAGTTTTATTCATATTCTAGGAATTTTTTATTTTATCTTTTAGTAGTTTACTAGAATAAGGGAACTACTTTCTTTTTATGTTTTAGTAGTTTATTAGAATAAGGGAACTATTTTCCCAATTAGGATTAGGACTCTTTTCTCAATTTAAGTTCAATTCTTTAGCTAATAAGAAAGGTACAATTTTATTCAAAGCTCTCTTGAAATCTTTCAACTTCAACAATGCAAGGTTCAACTTAGAGTACTATCCATCCTATGATTTAAAGTTAGGGTTTACAAGCCAAAGGTTTACACTACTACTCTTAGCTCTATTGAGTCAATTAACATTCATGAAGCTATGGCCATTCTCTAATGGAAGGACGTTGTTCATGATGAGCTACAAGCTCTAGTAAAAAAAATATTTGGGATTTATTATCAACACCAGCTAACAGATTCCTTGTTGGTTGCAAATGGTTATTCAAGATAAAAAAGAACCCAGATGGTAGTGTGGCTCGAAACAAAGTTCATCTGGTTGCTCAAGGTTTTTCTCAAGCTGTTAAATTGGATTATCATGAGACATTCAGTCTAGTGGTCAAAGCAAACATAGTTTGAACTATTCTTGCACTAGTTGTGTTGAAAAAGTATAAGCTACACCAAGTTGATGTCAATAATTCTATTCTAAATGGTGATTTGGCTGAAGATATATACATGAGACAGTCACCTAGTTTGGAGGTCTTAGATGTTAATGGGAAGCGTTTAGCTTGTCGACTGAATAAAGCTATCTATGCTCTTAAGTAGCCACTGAGAGCATGGTTTGAAATATTAAGGGTTTTTTAGTTCAACAACTAAATTTTTAGGTTTCATGAGCTAATTCATCATTATTTTTCAAACGAACTCTATCTAGTTGTATTTTTCTTCTTGTATATGTTGATGATATAACCGTGACAGGTGATGTATGCTCTGAGTTAGACGATGTGATTCGGTATCTGAACCAAACATTCTCCTTAAAGGATTTAGGGGAGTTGAAATATTTTCTTTGCCTTGAAATGGATACAAATGGAGATTGTATGCATGTGTCTAAGCAAAAGTATGCTTGAGAACTCTTGGAGCAAGCTAATATGGCTAATGCTAAATTAGTTAATAAAACTATGGTAAAATCCCCTAAACTCACTTTGTTGACTGGTTCTCCACTTAAGGATGGTACCAAATATTGGCAGGTTGTTGGTAGTTTGTAGTACATGCGTCTGACTCGACCTTACATAGCATTTGCCGATAACAAAGTTAGCCATTACATGCATTGTCCACATGATGTTCATTGGACAGTTGTCAAACGGATCCTATGTTACATTCGAGGTACACTAACACGTTTTCTGGTGTTTCAGCCATCGAATGTCTCCTTAACAGGTTTTTCTTATGTTGATTGGGCTAGCTTTCTTGAGGATTGTAAGTTAACATCGGGGTTTTCTGTGTATCTTGGCAACAACGTCATCGGATGGACTTCTAAGAAGCAAAGTGTTATATCTCGATCCACCTCAAAAGTTGAGTATAAAAGTCTAGATAACGCAACATCCGAAGGGACATGGTTTCGTTGTCTGCTGGATGAAATATGTGTGAAGATTAAAGGTACACCAGTAATTTGGTGTGATAATTCTAGTATGATGTCTTTGGTAGCAAATCCAATGCTGCATGCTCGTGTCAAGCATGTTGAGCTTGACTTACGTTTTGTGTGTGAAAAGGTGCTTAACGAACAACTTGAGGTCAACTATGTTCCTTGGAATGATCAAGTAGCTGATGTGCTTACCAAACCGTTAAACATTGGTGCTTTTTCTTCTTGTCGTGATAGGATGAATGTGATTGCCGCTGATGTTTTTTAAAGCGAATATGTAGGAGGAATATCAATAGTAACTAAGTAATGTAAATTAGTTAAGAACAGTGCATTGTTAGTTAAGTAGTTAAGGATTAATGATTCATTTTTGATGTATAAGTATTGGAGATCAAATTGTATTTGTTAAGTCGGATTAATAAATTTCCTATTTTTCATATTTCTAATACTTTCAAAGAAATAGATCATTTACTATAGAACATACTTCATTCCCATAAACGACATTTAAATTCTTTTTATTACTATAATATGTACGTTTGAAACAAATAAAACAGTGATTTAAAAGTATCGTGAAACTTTTAAATTTTACTAAATATACTACTCACGTTATCAAAAATAAATAAAGCTCCTCTACACGTGAATTGACTTTTTCAATGCACCAAGTTGCTTAAAATCAATGCCATTCACATTCTGACAAAACAAAACCCAAAAGCCATGTATATTTTCTCCGATGTTGCCTTCCACTCTACTATTTTAATGCAATTAATTATTGATTGAGGACTTGGATTTTGGGTCTTCAAATTTTTTTTGGTTTTGTTTTTTCTTTAATAAGATTTCAATATTGCAGCCTGATAAGAATGAAACGTTATCCGATAAACAAATAATAATATACGTGATCATATTTTAGTTTGCTTATAAAGATCAAGTCAATTTATTAATTTTTTAGTGAAGATGATTATTTTCATTCAAACGGAAACAACCGTACAAAATTATAATGTATGTAACACCTTAAACTCGACTTAGATATTATGGTTAGATCTGGAAATGTTACATAAAATAATTGTAAATCTAATTTTCGTATATTTTAAAAAAATATCGTAAAATTTTGTTACTTAAAAACTCGTTTTATTAGAAAACATATTTGACATAACAATCCAAATTTTACAAAACACTTAAACACAATTTAAAATAGTTAAGAAGAATGAAATACTAATATAACCGAGCTCCCGAAGCACCAACCCGCCTAAGCCTATGAATTACCTAAAAGTAACAGACAAACAGAGAATGAGTCTTGTAACTCAGTGTGTAACAACCAACTCAAATAGATAATTATTACCAGACAATTTAATAGTACAGAATCTTAACAAAGCAATTCAGATACAAACATACATATATAATTCCTACCCCCAACTGCTACACACCATCTCCGAACATCCCAACACACCATATGGGGTTTGAAACACTCATCCAACTCTACACACCACTTAGTGTCGTTAAGACACTTACAAAATATTTGCAGTGATACTGCCAGTGTAGAGGGTGAGACGTCGCCTCTCACAGAAACACTTCCTCCACATAATATATATAACCCATCCCAGAATCAAATATGATCAGACCAGAAATCATTGGTAACATATCAGACACAAATCACATATATAACTTTGTTCTCGGTTTTAATTATCATATGACATCCCAAATACACTTGTGGATAGCAGAAAATATACCAACAGATGACCAAATTTCATGTTTTATAATATATTTAATCACATATCGACCCTAAGAAAGGCCCGCAGTCGATCGGTACGACCTTAGGGGAAAATTTTGAATTTTGGGCATTGATGATATGTTTTGATTACATAAATTGTGGTACCAATGAGGGTACATTGGTTAGGCACCTAAGATGATTGTTTTCGCATGTTTTGAATATGTTTGATCGTATTTTGAATAGGTTAAATTGTTGGTTTTTGAGTTGCTTAATGCCCAAGAAAGTAGGAAATGGTAAACTTGTTGTTTGAGGTACATTTTAGGTCCACACGATTAGACACACGGGCATGTGACTTGGCCGTGTGAGACATACGGCTTGGTGACATGGTCCTGTGTCGTTTGTTGAGTGCTTAGGGTGCAATTTAGATAGCACACGGGCATGTGACACGACTGTGTGACCTTACTCAATGAGTTACACGGGCTGGGACACGATTATGTGTCTCAAGTTCGAATGTTTCACGGGCATAGACATGGGCTGGGATACAACTGTATGTCCCTATTTCGATTGTTACATAGCCTGAGACACAAACATGTGTCTCAGCCATGTGAGGCACACGGCCTAGCTACTCGGCTTAGATATTATGGTTAGATCTAGAGATGCTACATAAAACAATTGTAAATCTAATTTTCATAAATTTTAAAAAACATCGTAAGATTTTGTTACTTAAAAACTCGTTTTATTAGAAAACATATTTGACATAACTATTTAATTGAAAACATTATTTGTTTACATTTCTAAATAAAATGAATACTTTACAACGAAAATTTTTAGGTCGTTATATTTTAGAAAACCAAGTTTGTTTTCTTGAAATCAATTGTTTGCAGGGAAACAAACATTTTCGATAAATCATTTTATCGGTATCATGCAGAAATCAAAAATTAAATCCAAAACCAAAACAATCCCAAAATATCCAAACAATCCAAATTTTACAAAACACTTAAACCCAGTTTAAAATAGTTAAGAAGAACGAAATACTAATATAACCGAGCTCCTATTGCATCGACCCGCCTAAGCCTATGAATTACCTAAAAGTGACGGACACACAAAGAATGAGTTTTTGTAACTCAGTGTGTAACAACCAACTCAAGCAAATAATTATTACCAGACAATTTAACAGTACAGAATCTTAACAAAGCAATTCAGATACAAATATACATATATAATTCCTACCCCCAATTGCTACACACCATCTTTGACCATCCCAGCACACCATATGGGGTTTGAAACACTTATCCAACTCTACACACCACTTAGTGTCATTAAAACACTTACAGAGTATTTGCAGCGGTGCTGCCAGTGTAAAGGGCGAGATGTTGCCTCTCACAGAAACACTTCCTCCACATAATATATATAATCCATCCCAGAATCAAATATGATCATAACAGAAATCATAGATAACATCTCATATACAAATAACATATAAAACTTTGTTCTCGATTTTAATTATCATATGACATCCTGTTCTCGGTGTTAATTATCATATGATATCCCAAATACACTTGTGGATAGCAAAAAAAAATACCAACAGATGACCAAATTTCATGTTTTATAATATATTTAATCACATATTGACCTTACGGAAGGCCCACAGTTGATCGGTACGACTTTAGGGGAAAATTCTAAATTTTGGGCATTGATGATATGTTTTGATAATATAAATTGTGGTACCAATGAGGGTACAATGGTTAGGCACCTAAGATGATTGTTTTGGCATATTTTGAGTATGTTTGATCATATTTTGAATAAGTTAAATGATTTTTTTTGAGTTGCTTAATGCCCAAGAAAGTAGGAAATGGTAAACTTGTTGTTTAAGGTACACTTTAGGTCCACACGGCCAGATACACGGGCTGGCATACGGGCATGTGTCCTTACTCAGTGAGTTACACGATTTGGGACGCGACCGTGTGTCTTAAGTTTGAATATTTCATAGGCATAGACACGGGCTAGGATACAATCGTATGTCCCTATTTTGATTGTTACATGGCCTGAAACACGAATATGTGTCTCAGCCGTGTGCCTACACAGTCGTGTGACCCCTATTTTCAAAATTTTGTGAATTTTTCCTAGGGTTTTCAAATGATTTCAAATTGGTCCCGATTTGTTTATAAAGTATTTTTAGGGTCTCGAAGGCTCGATTTAGGGACAATATGTGTATGTGTGGATGATTTAAGTTATGTTTATACTATTGAATGAAATTAATTATAGATGCTATGATTGTACAGTAATGCTCGTAACCCTAATTCGTGTCAAAGAGGGGTTAGGGGTGTTACACTGTTAAAATTAGGATGCAAATGGGACAATTAGGACACTCTCAGATGTTAGGTATGTACCTAATTTACGAATGAATCTCATCTGCTTGTGTATCTTAGACTTAAAAGGTAGCAGAATCAACATAGAGTCGAGCGGTATTAAGGTGTCTCGTAGGGCTCTTTTTTTGTTAAAAGGTAAAAGGATCGGTAGTCTTTATATTTTAGAAGGTTCTACAGTAACCGATGAAACCAGATGTCCCTCGTCTATTACGGAGTCGAAGTCAACTCATTTGGAGTGGAGGCAACTTGGTCATAGGAGGGAAAAAGGTATAATTGTTTCGTTGAAGAAAGGTTCTCTTTTGGATCCAGGTTTTGAAAAGTTAGGGCACTCTGTTCGTGAAAGTCAGACCCAGGTTAGTTTTGATTTAGTAGTGCACAAGTTAAAGGCTAGAAGTCTTCTAGCTTCTAAGCATAGATTCACTTAATTAATTCCCTGCATAGTTCAACATAGGCCCGTGGCGAGCTTTGGCAAAGATGACGTTGTGGAAATACGAGTTAAGGTGAAGATTTGTTAAGTATGCCTCATATTTTAGTCAAATTTGAGAGGTAACCTCTCAGTTAAACTTTGTTTATTTGTTTCAATCAAACTCTAATTAGTCTAGATTATTTTATTATTATTTGACGCACGAATTTAGCCTATAAATAGACTCTTTTATAACCTTAGAAAATACACCCATTAAAAAAGATTAGAACTCATAACACTTTTGGAGAATTTTGTGTTTACGTTTTGAGGGTTCTTTGTTTTCGGGTTTTGGGGTTTAGTTTTTATCTCCATCTTTTATACTCTTCATTCTTTTGCCATTATAGTAAAATTACTTTTGCTCGTGGTTTTTTATCGTCTTTAGAGGGGTTTTTCCACGTTAAATTTGTGTACTCAATTTCTCAATTATTTCTGCTATTCTTTACTTGTTTGTTACTTAATCGGGACAATCCCTACATATTCATATAAAAGAAGATGTATCTTTGTATAAAGAATAAGTATAAATAATATATATATAAAACATAGCAAAAAATAAATTAATGTCATTACTCAATCACTTTAACAAGCATGCGATTAGATAATTTTTTATATACCGTAACACAATAAATTACAAATTATTATAAGGTCACAATAAGATATTAAACTTGCAGCTATAGAGAAAAGAATTATTATAATCACTATAATTATAGTGATTATTATACCCATAATAGCTCATCAAAGACCATGCTCATAACCGTAGTTGTTGAGACCATTTTTAAATCGAGTTTTGGAAAATGGAAATCGACTTTAAGAAAAACGAAAACGGGAGTCGCCACAAACCTTTTTAGGTGTGATTGAATCACCAATAAAATGTTTTGTTTAAAATCATTAGTTTTGGTCTACGAGATCAAGAAAACGGGTTCGGGAGTCGGTTACGAACGAGGAAGGGTTAGCACCCTCGTAACGCCCAAAAATTGGTACCTAATTAATTATCGAGTGTCTTTAATGTCAGAAATTTAAAAGTTTTAAGATACAATCCTCTTTTTAATCAGAGTGTTTTAATTTGAAAAATTAAGGCTCACCTATTTCAAACGAATCAAAATACCACATCCAGTAAGTTAGGACGCAATATTTTTGAGACTTTTGATGCTAAACTCGCCTTTTTGAAAAATTTTATCTCGAAACAATAAAGCGCCATATCCAGTAAGTTAGGACACAATGTTTTGAAATCCCAAGATAGTTGCTCGTATTTTGAAAACCTTAAAACTTAGAAGGGTGCTTGACTATTCGAACTCAACGAGAAAAGTTGCAACCCAGTAAGTTAGGGCACTACTTTTCTCGAAGCTTCCAAACATCAAAACGTTGCCTCACTTTTAAAATTCTTTTTTTGAATTAAGTGAAATATATCTTTTGGTTTTAAAAATAATGATGTGTTTTGTATATCACAAGGAATTAAATAAATCTAATTACAATATACATGTTTTATCATTTCATGCAAATATAGTATAAAAAAATAGTAATAATGGCATAAATTACACAATATACATTATCACTTTATACATCATAAACAACATAAATGTTCATGCATTATTATTCCATGCTAAACACCATATAATGCATAACAAATACAACAAATATAAATTGCAATATACATATATGATAATGTCTTATGCAAATCACTATAAATAATTAATTTCATGCTAATATACAAAATAAATGATATGTAACATTTAACCAACTAAACAATATCAAAATAAGAGAAAACCAAAGATAAATAAGTAAATTAAAATGTATAAAAAATTAAATAGAAATAAGATATTTAAAAATATGTTGAATAATATAATAATGATAAAAGAGAACCCCCTCCTTTTTTTAAAATGATACATACACATAAATTATATTATATGGTATAATAACTATATATAAAAATGTACTAAGCATTAATATTACATTTATTTATAAAATTTTAAAAATGTATATTAATAAATAATAAAATATAATATGAAATATGTATAATAATAATGTAACAAATATTTTACATATATGAATATAATGAAATAAATAATATAATAAAAATATATAACATATAATAAAATTTATTAATATAATGTTACAAGTGATATAAATAAAATAATATATTATTATATACATAACTAATGTTTATTAAAATATATATATAAAGTATTTTAAATAAATTAAATTAAAGGTATATAGGGATTAAAATTAAATTTAATTAAGGAATTTAGGGTTAATTACAAATAAAAAAATTGGGCCAAATTGGAACACGGACTAAAGCCGAAGGACTCACTAGGCAATTTGCCCTAATCCCAAAACGTCGTCATTCTCTGGAACTGATTTTAAAAGGGCGTTAGGATTAAATTGAAATAAAATTAGAAAATTAGAGCTAAATTAAAAAAATAGATAAGATGAAATTATAAAATTAAAAATGCGAGAGGACCAATTGGGAAATTAACCCACTTTACGAAAACACGTGGATCCTCCCCAGGATATCGGGTCAACACGCGGATCTTGAGCCTTGAAATGACGCCGTTTCATGCTTATTGAATTAAACCAAAACGGCACCGTTTTATCTAGGTTATATAAGCCAAATTTAAAGCTTTGAAATCATTTTGTACTCTGTTTTAAAAAACGAGGAAAAAATCCTCTGAACGAGGGCCCGGGGTGAGTTCTCTGAGTGCCATCGTGCCTCCGTCCAATGGGCTCCACGCGCTCACGCGCCACTGCCAACGCCGCCACATAAGGCAGTTGGAAGCCAGAAAAACCTCATCGTGTACCCCACATCAAAAGGTATTCCCTTTTTTTATCTATTTTTTTAATATTTTTTATGTATAAAATGCAAATATTTAAAAGAGAAAAATAAAAAAAAACAAATCACCTTTGCTTTCTAGTAAAAGTATATAATCTGTGTATCCTTTTTTATTCTGTGTAAATTTTTTTTTTTCTAATCGTATTTGATTCAAGCTTTTATAACCACTGTTTACAACATATTTTGGGAAGAAATCTTCTATTTCTTTCCATTTTTGTTTGTTTGCTGCTGTTTCTTTCCTTCTTTTGCAGGTAACGCCAAAAAATCCGGCGGTGATGGAGGCTTGACGATGGTGGCGACGGACCGAGCAATCGATCACAAGATCAAGCTTGCGCACGCGATGGAGGGTAGCTGGATTGACACGAGATGAAACGACGTGACTCGGGGCCAGAGTTACGGGGAAAGTGGAGAGGCGTGTCTGCTTGCGGCGCCTAGGGTTTTTGAAACCCTAGGCCTTCCTGCTTTCCATTAACAATTTGGGCCTCTTGGGCCTTGTATGCTTTCAGTCTGGGTGTAATGGGTCTGCTGGGTAGTTTTAGGTATCTGATTTTGGGCCTACGAGTTAGTGGGTAATGGTATGAGGTTTTAAGTATTTGGGCCACAAACACTTGGGCTTTTGTAAACTGGACTGTAATAAATAAACACTTATTTATTGCTGTTTTATTTGGTTTAAGGCCCAGGAAAATTTGGGCTATTATAGCTACCCCTCTTTACTCATTGCTGTGTAACGGGAATCGAGCAAAGACTTATACACAGACCAAATTTGCCCGGTCTTTTTGAATCATAGTTCTTAATCTGCCCCTTGCGGACTTTAAGACTGTCATGTTGATATCTTTGATCTGCTCTTCGTCGAACACAGAGACGCCAAATATGCTTCTTCGATTTGTTCCCTGACAATATAGAGATGCCAAATCATCTTAGATTTGTTTCAGCGTAAACACGTGAAAGCCAAATCTGCTATGTCTTCGATTCACTCCTTGTAAATACAAGGATGCCAAATCATCTTGGATCTACTTCAGTATAATCATCTAAAGGTTAGACCTACTATGTCTTTGATTTGCTTCTTGTAGACACAAGGATGCCAAATCATCTTGGATCTGCTTTAGTATAAACATCTGAAGGTTAGATCTGCTATGTGTCTGCTCTCCGTCGAATATGGAGACGCTAGATCTGTTATCTTAGATCTGCTTTGATGTGAAAACATCTGAAAGTCAGATCTGCTATGTCTTCAATTTGCTCCTTGTAATCACAAGAATGCCAAATCATCTTGGATCTGCTTCAGTAAAAACATCTGAAGGTTAGATCTGCTATGTATCTACTCTCTGTCGAAATGGAGATGCCAGATCTGTTATCTTGGATCTGCTTTGGTGTGAGAACATCCGAAAGTCAAATCTGCTGTGTCTTCGATTTGTTCCTTGTAAACACAAGAATGCCAAATCATCTTGGATCTGCTTCAATATAAACATCTGAAGGTTAGACCTGCTATGCTTTGGTCTGTTACCCTACTACTTAGGGGGTTAAGGTGCATCATCTTTGATCTACATAACCTGAAGAATGCATATGTGCTCATGCCTGATGATTAGGATGCTCTAATCGAAGTGAGTCAAATGCTCCTAATTAGACATGTTGTGATGCAAAATGTTATGAATATGACTTCTATTCCAAACGTCATCACTCATTCCTTTGTTTATCCTTACTTCTCTCAAAGTATTATTCCTGCTCAGGCTGTAGGCTTGTATCATTCTTCAAATGCTACGACCCACTGAGAATATCTATAAGATGATCTTTTCTTAGAATCAAATCGTTTGATTTGTCCAATCATCATTTCGGACTGGAAGAAAGAAATTCCTCACATTCTTTCAACCCTCACTTACGTGAATTTCTCGAACAATTGTTCTGTTTTAGTTTCTTGTATCATCTAGAAATTTCCAGAGTAATGAACAAAACTTCGTTTGTGAAAATTATTTAGTTCATCTATCATTATTTAATGCAACACACTTTAAGAATAATGGAAGATAAATTTAATCTTGCGAATAATTAGATTTGAATAAATTTGTCAAAAATACAAAGGAAATTAATCTGAAAGCCTATCTTTGAGAAGAATAAGAATCTAAAGATAGCAAATAGGACAAAAGTTAGATGCCCTAGATATCGCCACTTGAGCGTTTATATGCCAGCTCCATGAAGACTTTCTTGAGTTCAACATCTGTTTAAAAGACCCAAAGTACTTTGTCGATGCCCCGATATGCAACACACTTCACTCTTCGTTGAATCAAATATAGCAAGATTACTGTGCGCTCTTCAAAATTTGAGCTGCACTTTCGGGTTTTCAACTCAAAAACCCCTTTGGTCACAAGGCGCCCTTTGCGGGTTTTCACCTTGGCCTCTCCTTTTTTTTTTGGAGGTCTCAAAGCGCCCTTTGCGGGTTTTCACTTTGAGTTCCCTTCTCCTTAGACAAAGTACTTTTTGACTAAGTCTGAATTCACTAGGTTGGGTAAACTCTTTCCATCCATTTCTGTCAAGATTAATGCACCCCCAGAGAAAGCCTTCTTCACGACATACGGCCTTTCCCAATTCGGAATCCATTTTCCTCTAAAGTCCTTTTGAATAGGAAGGATCTTTTTCAGTACAAGGTCCCCCTCGTGGAACTCTCTTGGTCGAACCTTCTTGTCATAAGCTCGCATCATTCGCTTTTGATACATCTGACCATGGTGAATGGCTCTTAGCCTCTTTTCCTCAATCAAGTTCAACTGATCATATCGCGATTATATCCGTTCAGCTTCATCCAACTTTATTCTGACGAAATTCGAAGAGAAGGTATTTCGACTTCAATGGGTAACACTGCCTCCATCCCATAAACCAATGAGAATGGGGTTGCCCTGGTAGAGGTTCTGACGGACGTTCGATAAGCTAAGAGTGCAAATGGTAACTTCTCATGCCAATCTCTGTAGGTTTCAATCATTTTCCCAACTATTTTCTTGATGTTTTTGTTAGCAGCTTCTACTGCCCCATTCATCTTTGGGCGATATGGAGAGGAATTATGATGTTTAATTTTGAACTGACTACAAATTTCTACTATCGTTTTGTTGTTCAAGTTCAATGCATTGTCTGATATGATCCTTTCAGGCATCCCATACCGACAAATGATCTCTTTCTTCAAAAATTGACTTACAGCTGACTTAGTAACATTTGCATAAGAAACAGCCTCTACCCACTTTGTGAAGTAATCAATGACCACAAAAATAAACCGATGCCCGTTTGAAGCTTTTGGTGATATTGGCCCAATGACATCCATACCCCACATGGAAAAAGGCCATGGAGAAGTTATAACATGTAGAGGGAAAGGTGGTACATGTATCTTGTCTCCATAAATCTGACATTTATGGCATTTCTTGGCGTAGTTGATACAATCCCCTCCCATGTTAGACCAATAATAACCAAACCTCATGATTTGTCTAGCCATCGTGAAACCATTAGCGTGTGTCCCACAAACACCTTCGTGAACCTCTTCTAAAATTAACTTAGCCTCCACTTTGTCAACACATCTCAAAAGTACTTGGCCCTTTCTCCTTTTGTACAAGATGTCCAAATCCAAAACGTAATCACATGATAATCTCCTTAAAGTTCACTTATCATTTTCAGTTGCCTGTTCTGGGTATTTACGATTTATCACATATCGCAATATATCCTGATACCAAGGGTTATCATCCTTTTCTTCTTCCTTAATGTTATAACAACAAGCTGGAGCCTCAAAAATACTCATCTGAATGGGTCTCATATCCTCCTCCTTATTAGCTCTAATCATTGAAGCCAAGGTTGCTAGAGCATCTGCCATCTGGTTTTCGTCTCGCGGGATATAATTGAAAGTGATGTCCTCGAACTCCTCAAGTAACCTCAAAACTATCTTTCGATAATTGATCAATTTCGGATCCCTTGTCTCCCATTCACCTCTAAGCTGATAAATTACCAACGCAGAGTCTCCATATACTTCCAAGGTTCTTATTCCTCGCGCTATTGCCGCTCGGAGTTCCATGATGCATGCTTCATACTCGGCCATATTGTTTGTGCAATCAAAATCTAACTTGTACGTGAATGGATAATAATCTCCATTCGGGGATTCCAGGATTGTTCCAATTCCATTTCCCACTGCATTGGATGCCCCATCAAAGCTCAACTTCCAAGGATGATCCTCTGTAGCTGCTACACACATCAACTCCTCATTTGGGAAATCAAAATTCAACGGCTCGTAATCTTCTAGAGCTCTACTAGCCAGAAATTCCGCTATCGCACTTCCTTTTATAGCCTTTTGACTCATATAAGCTATATCAAATTCTGAAAGCAGTATTTGCCATCTCGCCATTCTCCCATTCAATGATGTTGACTCCATCATATATTTCAAAGGATCAAGTTTTGAAATAAGCCAAGTAGTATGATATAGCATGTACTGTCTTAACCTCCGAGTTGTCCAAATCAGAGCGCAACACAATTTTTCGATAGGCGAGTATCTCATTTCACATTTGGTGAATTTCTTACTGAGGTAATATATCGCCTTCTCCTTTCTTCCTGACTCATCATGTTGGCCAAGCACACATCCCATGGAATTACTGAATACTAATAAGTACAGTATTAGTGGTCTATCTGGACTGGACGGAGATAACACTGGAGCATTCAACAAGTACTGTTTGACCTTTTCAAAAGCATTTTGGCATTCTTCATCCCAAGTACCTTGATTGTGCTTTCTAAGGAGGCGAAAGATGGGATCACACTTCTCAGTTAGTTGTGAAATAAATCGAGCAATGTAATTCAGTCTTCCTAGAAATCCTCGAACTTCCTTCTGAGTTTGTGGTGGAGGTAATTCTCGTATGGCTCTGACCTTGTCTGAGTCAACTTCAATTCCCTTTTTACTAACTACGAAGCCTAATAACTTTCCCGATCTAGCTCCAAAGGTACACTTTGCTTGATTGAGCTTTAACTGAAACTTTCTCAATCTCAAGAACAATCTTCTCAAGACCTCAATGTGCTCTTTTTCTGTTCGCGACTTGGCAATCATATCATCAACATACACCTCAATATCCTTATGCATCATGTCGTGGAACGAGTTCACCATGGCCCGTTGGTATGTTGCCCCCGCATTCTTCAACCCAAATGGCATCACTTTGTAGCAAAAGGTACCCCACAAGGTTATGAAGGTAGTTTTATCCATGTCCTCTGGATGCATCTTTATCTAATTGTATCCCGAGAAACCATCCATGAAAGATAACAACGAATATCCTGCCGTGTTGTCTACTAAAGTGTCGATATGTCTGGACACTCTCTAATACAATGCTCCAATGATCCGCACCTCAAACATGCCCCGGTCCTTTTCCAGCACTCGCCCTGATGGCGTCTCCCACAATCAACACAGAGCTGCAGTCCAGTAGCAGCAACAGGGGTCCCCACTCTAACAGGCCCATCAACTCCGGCCTTTTTCTTAGGCTTAAAAAATGAACTCGAGGGTTCCAAATCCCTTTTGTTCCTACCTCTCTCTTTCTCACTGTTCTGGTGCTCAGCGCGCTTCACTTCCTTAGTGATCTTCACCTTATCAACCAATGCAACAAATTCTCACTCCCTCGGTGGAGCTATCAGAACCTATAAACTATCCCTAAAGCCATCCTCGAAATGAACACATCGCTCGTACTCAATCGCCACCATCTCTCGCGCATAGCGGCTTAGTCGCAAAAATTCAGCATCATATTCAGCCACTGATCTATCCCCTTGAGTCAGATTTAGAAACTCTCTTCCCTGGGCATCCACATAACTAGCACCCACATACTTTCCCTAAAAATAGTCTTGAAAAACTCCCAGGACAGTCAATCGGGTTGAGTGCCCTCTTTAACTGTAAGCCACCATTGGTAAGCCTCATTCCTCATTAGTGACACTGCACACCCTTTAGTTTCTGCTCGGGGGTGCAGTCTAGATTATCCATGAACCTCTCTGTGCCCTCAATCCAATACTCAGCCATATTAGGAGCAACTCCAGCAATACCCCTGAAAATCTTAGCTCCATTAGATCGGAGTTGTTTCGCAACCGACCCTTAGCCCACAACACTAGTATTGGTCCTCGTGACCCTCTCCAAAATTCTTAACATGGCTTGGGATAGTGCGTCGTCTCCAGCCGCTTGATCATGAGACCCAATCTCAGTCAAAGGTGAAGCCGGTGTCTCACTAGTTTCCAAATTAGGTATGTGGCCAGACGACGAGAACCCAGCTCGAGCACCTCTACGGCCTCTACCACGGCCTCTTGTACCCCGTCCACGAGTACCACGTATGCTTATTGTCTAATCATGTTTATCTGTATTAACAGTTTTATGCAGATCAGTTTCTAGTTTTAGTAATTATTAGCAGATTTATGGAAAATAGTATCAGTAATTCAGAGTTCATTTTCGTAGATCGCAGTCTTACTATAGTTTTCAGTTTACACTAACTAGAGTGTTTCAATATAGTCTACTACCTACAGTAGTCTCAGTATTTTCTATTTATAGCATTTCAGTTTACAACAAACAACAGTTTCAAAAGACTTACAGAATTGGTGACAGAGACTCGGTGTACTACACATTCAGTAAAACATTTCAAAATACTTCAAATCATTTGAAACGGATCTTTTAAAAATTCCAGGTTTTAAAAAAACAAATCCTATACGTTAAATGTACCACACATTCAGCCGAGTTTTGCAACCTGGCTCTAATACCATTAAATGTAATACCCCAAACCCGGCCTAGACGTTATGGTCGAATCTGGTGATGTCACATTGAAGTGTTTTTCATAAAGTATGATATCGATGAAATCCCTTTTTTTTCATTTTAACCTCCTTGTGTTACCCTAATGATGACTCTAGGACGTGTCGTTCATTTTCCAAAATGTGAGTCATTATCAAAAAGTCATTCACATTTAAACGTTGTTAGTCTTCAAAATGTCAATTATTGCGGAAGCTTTTAAATAGGTTGCGTATTCATGGTATTTTTGCTAAAACATTTATCTTTTGAAAACTTGCGTCTTTCCCTACTACTAGCAATTAAAAATTAGAACAATAAAAATCTCAAATTAAAATAAAAGTCTAAAGAGGCCATTATTACAGTAAAATACCCCAAAAATTAAATCAAAATCATGAAATACTATTTAAAATTAGATAGGTCATGTGGCCATTTTTGTGTCCTCCGTTGCACCAATCCGCTTATGTTTGGGGATTACCTGTACAGTTAAAACAGAGGGTGAGTTTACGAAAACTCAATGTGTAATCCTATAGTAAACAGACAGAAAACAAACACAGTCTAGACCTAAGCCCTTTTCAGTATTAGTGACAATATCAGATTGGGCTTTAGCCCATCTCAATACAGAAATAGTCATGTGTTTGGGCCTTGGCCCATTACAGTAACAATAATTAGTGCAGTAACAGTTTAAACAATATATAAGTCCTACCCATCCAGCCTCTACACTCCAACTCAGTCCAACCCTACACTCCATGTGAGAATATAATCAACCTACCCATCCCTACACTCAAGAAAGTACCGAAAGCGGCATTATACAGTAATATACAGCTGGGCTACCAGTAATTTAGGCTCGAAGCCTTTCAGTACACTTCCTCCGATCAGTATAAACCCATCCCCATGCAATGCATCATACAATCATGTCATGTCATCTTATTGAATCATACATGTATCCATTACAGTTTAAATAGCATGCTAAAATACGGTCATAGATGTACATATATATACATCACATAGGGGTATAATAGTCATTCAGTCAATTAGGGGTCAAGATAAGCTTACCAACCCCAGGAAAGGTCCACAGTCATCTCGGGCGACCAATGCAACCTTAGCAATCAAATAGAGAAAATAGACCAATGACCCGTATTGCAGGCCCATGTGGGGCCACATGCTCGTGTGGCCTACACAACCCAAGATGACCTTGGTCGTGTGGATCGTACGGCCTAGCCCAATATTTCTACATGTCCGTGTGGTTCACCCGTGTGGGGCCCACGTGCTCGTGGGGCCTACACGGCCTAATTCGGCCCAACCCATGAAATCACACATGGCCGGCTCCATCGATCACATGCCTATGTTTAGTCACACGGACTACCACATGAGCGAGTGTATGCCCATGTGGCGTCATCATTCACTTACTCCGGCTATTGTCGATTTCCATAGTCGAGATTGTGTTTACACACCTTATTTTGTTTGAAGTTAAACCACACTCCGAGATAACCCGCACCTAATATTAACAAATTTGTCAACCAATTAGTCGATTTAAACGATACACAATTGATACAAACAAAAACGGTATTCCCAAGAAGACCAACGACACACTTATCGCTGAGTGAAAACACGATTCTGCAATATGAGAACACCGATTGGCTGACCTCAGATTCTTGGACTTCACCTAAGACAGAAACAGTCCCCATTAAATGAATATTTACTAACAAAACTAGAATTGAAGAATTTCAAACTTACCAACCACGTGAGTAGAGAACTAGAAGATTCGACCAAGGGAAAACAAAATAGAACCTTTTGTTCACTACACCACGAGAGTAGAAGAAAATGGAAAATCAAAGAAGGAGGAAAAAGAAACGTTATCTCGAGATAAGGAAAATTTGAAAAAAAGCAGAGAGTAAAATCGAAATACAAACCTCACACAATTTCTGTAAAGAGAAGAAAAGAAAGGAAGAACGGTCAACAGAACAGTTGAAGGGAAACCAATGTCTAAGTCGAAATTTTTGGGTAGGAACGGCTATGTTTCGGCTAGGATAGCTAAAGAGAACACGTTCAGAACTTCAGTAAAAGGAAGTAAGCAAAGAAAACAAAAGAGGAAAAAAAAGAGAAGAAAGTAACGAATGAAAGAGTCGAGAAATAGAAAAGCCAGAAGACAAAAGCGGAGAGAAAACTAAAAGCAAAAAAAATGCCTACACTATCAGAAAAATTTAGAATTGAGAGAGAGTGTAGCCAAAATTTCTCCCCCTTACTAGTTTCAATTCTACCTGAACTATCCCTCCTACACTCCCAAAACCACTCCTAAAATCTCTTAACCAAATCCCCACTCATTCAAACCCCTTAACAATTGAAAATCCCCCCATTATCCTCCCCAAATTCGGCCACAATAACCCCCACACTTCTCAACCACACCAACTGCCCACTAACATTATAATTTCACTAATACACAAACACCTACACGGCCATAAGTAAAAATAAATCCTTCGTTCGCGTAGAGATTCGAACTCCTAACCCCTTGCAACATCAACACTCCACTTAACCACTAGACCAGTAGGCCCATTCTATCATATCTTTAACAAGATTTATTTATAAATCTACTAACTAAAGCTAAGGGTTTATTCATTAAAAAGAAAAAACTTCCCAAGCCAAGGCTTAAACTTGGAACCACTCAAACACATCCCAAAACCCTTAACCACTGAAGTAGACATGCATTTGTGTAACAACAACATATAAAAATAATTATAACAGATTTTGGGGAGTTACAAAATGCCTTATTTTTAGTGTATGTGTCATCCATTACCTTGTAATTTTAGACAAAATAATCAACCTTTATTCGATTTTTTCCTCACCCTAACCGTTCCTCCCTCCTGCTTTCTTCCTTGATCTTTAATTTTTCTTTCTTCCTCCGTTGTTCTCGTCACCATAACACCTAGTTTTATTATCTTTTTCTTTTCTTTTTGCCACAAGATTTTGCATCATCTTCTCTATCCTATTGCTGTTATTTTTCTCTAATTAAATCACCCAAAATCTAAAATAGTAAGTCTACAAGATCAATTCCTATCGTTTCCAAGAAGTGTCAACGCCGCCCATAGCATTTAGCTTGTGTAAGATCTCTTTATCTCTCATTTCCATATTTTTAATCAATTCCTAAAGTGGTTTTAAATCAACCCCAAAATTGGCCACCGCGGGTGGTAGTGCATGCGCCTAGCAAGAAAGAGAGTTGTTTTTCTTTAATTCTTTCCCATATTTTCCAGCATGATTTTGTGTTCTTGAACCCTCCTAATTAGACTTGAAACATGTTTTAATTAGGAAAAATTGTTCTTGACCAATCGGCAAATCGGATCTGACAATTCGAGAAGCGTAGGTGTGGATAATTGTAAACTAGTTTGTTGTTTCGAAATAGATCTTAGGAAAAGGTTATGGATTAATTAAATGAAAGATTTCAATTAAGATTAGCTTCAAATTTTCTAGTATTTAAATATGTTAGGTGTTGACCTGAATGCTCCAAATCATCAGTAAAGCCGAAAGACGTTCGCGCATACGGTTCGCCTCAAATCAGTGTAAGAAATTTAACTAGTTTGAATTCAAAAAATACTAGAAATTGTGATGATCGGATTGAACCCATAAGTGGGTGTTTAGGATCTGTATAAGGGGTGTAATTATTGAGTTATATACTGATTTCTTTTAATTTAGTTAATTTAGGTTCATTTTAAAATTTATTAAAGAAACCGCAAGATTCGCTAGTGTGCTACAAAAAAGTGTAAATAAGATGTGGGACCTAAACTCAATAACTTGTTTGGTAATAATAAATATTATGATTAAATTGATGATTTAGATTGTTGATTGAGTTCGGCTTAATAGCTAAGAAATTAAATTTGTAAGTGGTCGAATCAGGTACGTTTCGAGCCCTAACTTTTTGGCATGGTAGCATTGTTGCTAGTTTGATTGAATGATTGACATTGTCATGAATGTTTTGTTGATTTAACGTGTGATTGGTGGTATGTATGGCATGTTTATGAATAAAAATAAGGTTTATGCATGATGTATTTGTACAAGTGAATTGCTATGGTATGTTTGAAAGACTGTTGTACATGCACACAAAAAAATATAAAAGCACATGAAATTGTGTTTTGGGAATAATATCATCTTTATGGTAGTTTGAAACTTGGATTATTGATTCCATATTCTGAAAGTACGTGATAATTGAGTACATGTATTGAGAATACATACTAAATGTGAAAATTATTGATTTATGGCTATGTATAAGATAGTATGACATATTGCATGTGCATGGGGTGGGATTATGTGGATGACGAAGGAGTTTTGTGGAGTTCTGGTGGCATATTAAGTCTGCATATTCAGTGCATTGCACCTAGAGTACCGAGGGGAATGGCGATTTTATCACATTATATGATATTGGCAATTTTATTGCATTATATGTTATACGACAAATTTTCTACATTTATGTTATATGGTGATTTCTACCACATCAAGCTTTGCTTGCATATGTTGGAGTTTAGCAGATGGGTTTTGGGGAACTCGTGGTGTGTCGCAGATGGTTTGGGTAAGAATTCATATGTGCATTATGTCATGGTCATGTTACATAAGAATGTTATTATGAATATTGATTGTGCTATTTGGTTCTATGAGAAAATGCTTGAATGTATGTAATATGCTTGACTGTTTAGACTCACACTGAGCTTGTTAAGCTCACCCTATTACTTTAATTTCTCAAGCAAGTAACAAACTTAGGATCGAAATTAGTATACGGACCTATGACGGACTTCAGACTTGAAACACTATTATGATGTAATTTATTTAGTTTTCTTTCGTATTATTATTCAATTTGTAGAATGTAAAATTATTTAAAACTATGGCGACCACAACAACAATTCTTATTATAGGAATAAGCAACACAAAGATCAAATCCTAGTAAACAACACGAGCCAATGATGTCAATAGGTAATGACATTACCACTTCAACTATGACTTTATCGACATTATTATTATACTAATAATGCAATAACAAACGGCTCTTAGGGACAAACCTCAATGACAGACGTAAAATCCACAATAGGAGTAATTTTGTAAGAACTAAAGCCAGCTGCTAAAAGTAGTTTAGCCCATTCTTCTTCCCGCCTCTCTTTTCCAGCCACCAATAGCAACATCAACATGTCGAAAAAGAGTTGTGTTTTAGTTAAGCTTGAGGCTTCATCATTCACTTTTTCATTCTCCCTCACAACCATGTCAACTATGATCAACTTTCTTCCTACCTTGTGATCTTGGCTTGAAATGGCCTCTTTACATCGCTTCAAAATTGTCAAGCATCCTTCATCATTCCAATCGTGCAATACCTTCTGTTCAATTATCATTCATAATTAGCTCAAAAAACATAAATCATTAACTAACCCACACACTATGATTACATTTACCTTCAAATCTTTGAATATTAATTGTGCATTATTTACAAAAGTAAAAATATCAGAAAAAAATGAGAATAAATTTAATAAAGCTTAACCTTTAATAAAATTGCGTCTCCTGTTGGAAATGCCTCAAACATGTTTCCTCCAACATATTTCAAGTTCTTACTACCTTGCAAACCAGCAACAATATGAGGGAGATCAAACACAGTGCACTCCATGTGTGGAAATGTATCAGCAATGGCCTTGGCCGTAGTTCTTGTGCCACCTCCAACATCTACAAGGGAGTTCAATCCCTCGAATGCCCCTTTACACTTGTCAACTAGAACACTAGTAACCATTTGAGAATCACTAGCTAAGCCATCATTTATCAAATCTTGTAGCTGAGGATCATGGGTAAAATAGTCCCACAATGTCTTCCTGTATGCAGTAGCAAATGGGGTATGATCATCATTTTGGAACCAGGTCCCTAGAAAACTCCAAGGCTTTGTTATAATAGGATCCATTGTAGCCTTCAAAGTAGGCGTTATGCAGAAGGGATTATTCTTGAGCAAAATACGAGAAGAGTTGGTTAGAACATATCCTTCTTCTTGAGCATCATTGTCTAGCTTTTGGAGTGCAAAGAAGTCTGAGTGAACTAGAATGCGCATGAGCCTATAAATATCGCATGCTTTATTAGGGTTGAGCATCTGTAGCGCAGCAACCAGCTCGGTAATAGTCATGGGCTTCCCATGATTATGAATGATATCAAGGATGCCTAAATCAAGTGCACATTTTAGAGACATGAAGCTTACGAAGTTGAAAGCATGTCTCCAAATGTGAGCTTGTGCTTGGAGTGCCTCAGTAGCATCCTCCCCATTAGCATTGCCCATATTCATCTTAGCTGAGGTCTTTCTATTTAGCTATGAATTAACATACGGTTCAATATGCTATTTATAGGCTATAATGCTCTTCTTTTGATTGAACTAGATACCTATGTTCATGTGAGGCGGCCTCTTCCTCAAGTTATGCTCTAAAAATGTATTTAAAAAATAAGTGGCTGAATTGATTAATTTTTTTTCTAAAAGTTTAAATGTCCATGTGATGTCGTATGGAATGTGACTTTTTATTGGTACCTTCAAGCTAAACTGTAAGTTCAAAAGTACACTACGGCACCAGAGCATGAACCTGACCAATTGTAAAATGATAAACAAAAGGTAGAATACATACAAAACAAAGTTTAGTCAAACTCACGCAACATGAACCGTACCGGTTGTCGAATAGTTTAGATTAATGGGTTTTTTGTTTTATCGGTTTGATGAATTCAAACATTTAAAGTAAATATATTGTTAAAAGATATTTAAAAATTATAAAATTGGTTGAATTTTAACCTTAATGATAATACTCTAAAATGACATACTTTTATATGTTAATTGCATATATTTTTTTAGTATGATTCTACTAAATTGTGCTTTTTATGGTTTTTTTATCTTGTAGGGACTAAATTGAAGGTAAAAGGAAATTTGGGGCAAAAAGCGTGAATTTAAAGATAAAATGGGCCAGTTTGCGAAGTAGGAAAGAAGTGGTGCCAAAAATACAAAGTGTGAAAAACTTGGGGACAAAAATTTAAAGAAGAGATTTATAAACAATAAGACTATTTAAATTTTGTTATAAAATAAAGAGAGATGAGGAGAATAAAGAACAAATAAAATATGACAGCAATATAAAATGTACTTTATTGATCAAAAGGGGTAATTACAATGCTTCATCACAGTCTCTATTTATAGGCATAAGAAGTATAATAGAAGTAGAGATCTAATTCTAATAACTATTAGAATTTAAAGTATACCAAAATTTTATCTTGATCATGATGGACATCCACTTAATAAGATATTCATAACACTCCCCCTTGGATGTCCATTGGTAGATAAAGTGCCTCATTAAAACCTTATTAGGAAAAACCCTGTGGGATAAAAACCTAATGAAGGAAAAAGAGTACACAATCTATAATACGCATAATATGCTGCCTCATTAAAAACCTTACCAGGAAAACCCAATTGGACAAAACCTCGGTTAATGGAAAAAAAAGTACAACACGTATTTACTCCCCCTCATGAAAACATCACATATTTTATCATATTCTACGTATTCAATCTTGAATACTAGTTTTTCAAATGACTATTTGAATGTATTTGCTAAGCATTTATATTACCATTCTTCTAAAAGTCATGAGTGAGGGAAATTTGGAGAAATATATTTTGATCTCTTCAGGAGATTCAACAATAATCATAACAAACTTTAATCATGATTCTTATATAAAAACACAAATAGGTATTTTGGATCATTTTATAATCCTCCTTCAACTACTCAAATTTACCACATATGTTCAAATTATTTCAATTCATATAAATGAATAATTTCCCAAGAATTTCAATATGCTTCTAGCATTCTAAATCCATCAAGGATTTTAATATAAACTTTACTATATAGTAATTTATAAAGGTTGTAACAACAACTATTAGACGCAAGTTAAATCTTTTATGAATTGTCAATTTAATAATATATCTAAAGGTTATTGCATCCACCACCAAAAGAATATTATATCTTTTCATAATCAATGCCAGGACTTAGCGAAATGCTTCATATTTTTGTTTCGCTTCTGCAAAACTACTTCAATTGCACCCTTATTGCCTTTATACCTTTAGATATTTGGACTACTAGTCCAAAAACTCCACGAATTTAATTGTACTTGAGTTGTGTCTTTCTATTTTGATCAATTTATTCTATGTCTATATTTCTCAATAGATTTATTCAGGATTCTCCTTTTATTTCATTATTTCAATAATAATATTGCATGCAAAATCATTGTCGACCATTTTTATTATTCAGTTCCACATTTTCTCGAATTGACATAACTTATCGAGATCTCTTATTTTTATTATTTTATAATTCAGTTTCAGGTACTTGAATCTCTTCTGGAGTTTTACTTATTAGTTATGTCTTGGGTCTCTTCTGGAGCACCCGCATCCACATATGACCATTTATAAGAAGTTTTCATCTTTGGAACCGATCAATCTATATAACACTTGGTTATTCTCATTAAGTTTGTAAATACATCTAACAGTTAATTTGTAATGAGTTATCCTTATTGAACTTCTTATTCAAATTACTCTCCCCCTAACTCAATATAAGTTATTATTTCTCTCTCCCTAGTGTTGAGAAAACTGACAACTCATGTCATAATTAAATCTCGAATTACTAACTCAAAAATATTATAAGGAGACTCATATAAATATACATTCTCAATCTCTTATTATGAACCATCTTTGTACGTTGTGGTGGAGCATTTGGAACATATACCTCATATTCAAAAATTTTAAGATGAGATATATTTGGCTCTTGACCAAAAATAAATTGTAATGGGGAGTATTTATAATTTATTGGTACAACATGTAAATCAATACAATCTCATGTTGAAATAGAAAGTTTTGTTCTCATAAGTAATGATTTAGCTATTAGTTGGAGGCATTTGATAATCAATTCAGCTAAATCATTTTATGTGTGAACATGAGCTATAGGATGTTCAACTTTTATCCCAATTGACATGCAATAATCATTGAAAACTTGGGATGTAAACTCACCAACATTAGCAAGATGAATTGTTTTAATTGCATAATCTGAAATTAATTATTTAAACAAGCAATCTCACAAACGACAGGTTGTGAGTTGACATGTGATTATTTTGTAGATGCATCTACCAAAATCATATAATATCAAAACCATCCACATGATGGATGAATAGGCCCATATTTATTTTAGAAATGCAAGACAGTAAATCTCAACTTTAGCTAGGGAGTTTCTAAGAACCAATTTTTATTGAGAACAAGCAACAAATGAGAATTCTTTAAATTAAAGAATCTTCTGATTCTTTAATGGATGTCCATATGATATCTCAATTAATTTTCGCATCATATACGATACAGAATGGTCTAACTGATCACGCCAAGTAGTAAACACATTTGTATTAGTAAACTTCTGGTTTACTTTAACATGTGTTTCAATTGTACTAAATTGTAACAATTTGATAACTTTATTATCATTCCTTTTAATTTGTATCCACATATAAGTACTATTGTGACATTTACTACTGGAAATGTCTAAATCAATGTGAAGTCTATAATGCCACCAAGTCAATAAATATAATTTCCAAATAATTATATGCGGTATTCACTTCAAGGAATATGCCAAAATCTTCAAATGCCCCAGAATCTATTAATATCAAATTTTGAGAGTGGATCTTATTTTCCAGGTGTACAACAAGTACATAACCAATGACTTTTCATACATAAGTTTTCTCTCTTGCAAGTTCTCATCAATAATATTTTACCACGTAATTTTAATTGAGAACTTATTCTGAATACTATAGAGTTATACTCAAAGTTTTTAAAAAAATACTTGCAACTTTAGGTGCATCCAACCATAATAAGCTTTAGATAGAATTATCATATTTTATTGCTCATAAGTATATCTTTCACAGACAAATATTTTGTTTCCAACCCTTTAATAGAGATGATGACAAAAGAATATCACAAAGATAATAAAATAAATATAAATTAATAACCCAATCCCCTTTTTTATTCATATGAAATATAATATTTTCTTCATTCACAATCTCAATATGGGATCCATTACAAATAACTTTTAAAAGTACTGTATTAACCATCACAAATTTTGTGCTTTTTAAATAGTGATATATCAGCTCTTCTGGAGCTTTCAACTAATTTTGTATTATTAAAAATTGGAATAATATTTGTTTGTTTCAATACCAAATAAGATAAATATTTTCTATCTATAATGATAGAATTCACTACTACATTTTCATATCATTCCTCAAAGAATATTAACAGAAACAAAATATTTGGGCATACGCCACATATGTGGCCAATAATTTTTCATACCACATTGATAATATAAGTTATCTTTACCCTTTGAAAAGTTATCTTGAGAACTCTTATTGTTCTCTTATTTATTACTATGTTCCCACTTTTAGTGGTCCATGAGTATATCTTTTAGTTTCTTTATGTTTACATTCACTTCGAGGAATGCAACAAATCTAGTAGGACGAACTTATAAACTTCTCAATAGATTTTTTATTTCATAATCACCTTCGCAAACATGTGTGAGATTTCAAATCAAAATCTATCTATGCATGTTGTCATGATTAGTCTCCAATTATAATAAACAATAAATAAAACATAGTAAAATATACCTGAAGATCTTTAACATCACCGTCATCACTAGAAGGTATGAGATAGTTTAAAAATATTCTTAATTTCATATAGATAATAGTATCAAATCTTTCACCATCCTTAAGAACAAAAAGTAAAATAAGTTAATCAAAACAATGATAACATATAATGAAAGAAGAATGAAAAATAATAATCAGATATGAAACATTAAATAAAAGAAACTTCCTGTAAAAACTTTGCATCTTACCGTCAAAGAAATTGAAATCATGAAGGATAAATTTGATCGTTGATAAAAGGAACTATCACTTTGAGCAAGATCGTGCTGATAACATGTTATAAAATAAAGAGAGATGGGGAGAGTAAAGAACAAATAAAATATGAAAGCAATATAAAATGTACTTTATTGATCAAAAGGGGTAATTACAATATTTCATCAGAGTCTCTATTTATAGGTATAAGAAGTATAATAGAAGTAGAGATCTAATTCTAATAACTATTAGAATTTAAAATATACCAAAACTTTATCTTGATCATGATGGACATCCACTTAATAAGATATTCATAACAAATTTAAATTTTATTAGGATTATTATTTAGATTTAATTTTAGCTTTTATCTTTATTTATCTTTTAGAGTTTTAATAGAAACAAATTAAGTTTTTTTATGTACTATAAAGAGGGGATGGAGTGAAAAAAAGAGGGACTTATCTTTTTTGTACAAAACTCTCTCTCCCTAAAGCTCTAAGTTTTTGTCCCTTTTATTATTCAATAAAATTACATTTGATTAAACTTATTTCCTTTTTCCCAAAAAGCATGAGTCACTAAACTCATCTAGCCAAAGGTTGTCGAGATTCTTCAAAAAAGGTTCGTGAGGCTTAGAATCTGCACTTAGCCTTGTCAATGAGTATTCATCGTTTCTCTGCATTACGGGACTGACGCTTCTCTCCATGTCCTTCCAAAAGTGATCTTTTCATCTTATGCAAAGGCAACCGCTTTGATGTTTTGGGAAGGTTGCACAGTCGGTTCGTTAGCTTACTACGTCAGTGGTTGTCGAGCCCAAGAGACAAGATGGCGTGGCATTCGCCATTGAGATGTGATGATCTAGTATAAGATGGTCCCACAAAAGTGACGGTTGGCTATAGTCAGGTTCCTCTAAATTGTAAGGCTAAAATCTAAATGGATCTGGTGGTCGTAGGCGTCCTCTTCCACTATAATTGGTTTATTCTGTCATGAGAAGGATCACCTAAAAGCCTAGAATTGAACCCAAGGAGGATCGAAACAACCAGAGGTTGGAATCTCTCACTCAAAGAATCTCTTTTCTCAATTTTGTTTCTCTTTACAATTTCATTTTCAATTTATACAATTCCAAGCCCTCCATATTTTTTTTTCAGGTATGCCGCTTTTCTTTGGGCACGACTATGCTCAGGATCTTGAGGAACAAGAAGTTGTGTAAATCCAATCCTTAAGGATTTGACCCTACTTCCCTTATACTATTCTGTTTGTTATTTCATAGGGATAGGTTATTTTTTGTGCTTTCAACAACACACCACTTCCCGTTAATTCCATTTTTTAACCTTTTTTTTATCTATATTAATTCGTTTGTGAATAGATCTTTTATCTCTTGTTGAACTCATATCTTGATCGATTTCTGATCAAATTAGACAATTAAGACTCCGTTTGTTTACATATAAAAGGTTTTACAGAAAACATTTTTTGCATTTTCCAGTGTTTGTTTCATAGAAAACAGCTTGATCAATGGAAAATGATTTCCAAGTCAATGTAAAATAAGCCCTTTTTTTCCTGTAAAATGACTTATCCTTTTGATAAGCGTAAGCCATTTTCTAGAAAAAATAAAATAAAAAAAGAAGCTCCTCTATAGGTAATATTATTTTTATATAAAAATTAACTTGAATCAATGCTAATATTTATTATATAAAGTTTATTTTTATTTTTATTTTTAAAAATATTTAAAATTATTAAAATTTTAATATAAAAATATTAAATCATTTTCCAAAAATCATTAAAATTTTAATATAAAAGTTAATACCCAACACACCAAATAGGGTATTCATTACTCATCCAACCCTACACACCACTCAGTATCCGTCTGACACATTTTAGAGGTTGTAGGTTAGCTGCTAGATTAATATACGGATACCACGAATTTAACCACTAGTTCAAAATAGAATACTTCCTCCTGATTCAATTCTCGTCCAATGCATATACATACTTCACATAACAGTTAATACAGAGATCTATACGAATATTCAAATATACTCATATTCGTGTACAATAGATCAGTTCTAGTAATTTTAGTGAAACACAATGCACATATTGATAATCAGTAGTCAAGTTCTAGATCATGGAATAGCAGTTTATGTAGTTAAATTCAGTTCAAAAGACCTCACAGAAGGCTTATATACAACTCGAGCGATACTCGAAATATGGCAAAATTTCACAAACTGGCCTACACACATGTGTGGTCTCACACGACCTGGGTAGTTGGCCCATATGGCCCCACATGGCCTGACACACACCTAGGTTCTTGCTCGTGTGTCTTACACAGCCTAACACACGGCTGTGTCCTCCACCCGTATGATCATTATTTTGTAAAAAGTGAGTTACACGGCCTAGATACACGCTCGTGTCCTTAGCCCGTGTGAACCTTGCACTAACATAGCCACAAACGGCCTAGACACATGCCAGTGTCCCTTGTACGTGTGGCTTTTACTTGGTAAATAGTGAGTTACACGGCTTGGCACACAGCATGGTGTCAATAGCCATGTTTTTCGGCGTCCAAAACTTGTAAAAAACTTGGGTTTTCAATACGCACCTGAAGAAATTTTGACACGAAAACATGCAGAGACAATCCAAAGCCTAGGTTAGCCAGACAAAAAGAAATCAATTGACTAAAACCATGAATTTCGCATAATCAACACTTTTAGCACTATGTTGAAACTTCGACGAAAGGCCTCTAACAAAACCAAAACTTACTAGCGATTCAACTACACCCGATCGAAATAGCTTGTTGGGAAATGCTACTTCCAACACCTACTCCTAAAGTAAGGAAACCAAAATCGTTTAACTAAAGGAATTCATCTATTAGTATGAAACTATATCAACAACACTAAACCGTTGTTTCTTAGAATTCTCGATAGAATTACATAGTTAATTTCCAATTGATAACACCCAAACAGCAGATCAGAACAAAAAGTCCAACGATTGATAAAAGAAAAGAAAAAAGGAAAAAAGAAAATGAAAAAGAAAAAGAAAGGAAAACAAAGGAGCTAGAAGATGGGAAGGAAGAAGAGGAAACGTTTTAAAAAATTGTTTTAACCACCAATAAGTTTTCCGATAGTAAGCAAAAATATTCCCTAATGCATTCGCTAAGACTCAAACACAGGACTAAATAGAATATAAAAGCTTAACCAGTAAACTAGCAGGCTCATTCCTATCACAAATTTACATAGAATTAAATTGAAGTCAACAGCTCAAGAGCAAAAATTAGTTAAAATTGAATTAGTAAAACTTCTAAAGACACGACTCGAACTCTCGACCTCAAACGCATAAGCAAAGCACATAGCCATAGATATAGAGACTTAATTACTATAGAATCCCACAAGTAAACATTCAAATTTTTGAGGTGTTACATTAGGTTATTGGTTAATATATTTAAAAAATCCTTAAATTATTATACTTTGTTTAAACAAGTTTTATGTTATTTTTATAGTTAAATAAGTCCTCAACCTATAATTTTTACCCATGAAAGCCTTTTATTTATTATTATTTTTTGCTCAGTCAATATAAGGATAACAAAAAAAGAAAGATGTTGGAGAAATCCAACCTTTTTCAAAGACAACTAGATTAGAAAATACCCATAGTAACCTTACACACTAAAGAACAACTCGGCATGAAGTAACCAACTACAACTCAAACAATCACAAAAATTGCCACCAAGCTTTAAACAGCGAAGATCTCCTAAAACTTACTCTTGCCCATACAATTTCCTTGACAGAGTATAATTATGAGTTGAGCCTATAACAATTTATTAAAATCACAAACGATGCCAATGACTAGATTCCACAACATCCATGGTTTATAACTCCAATCCAACAACCACTTTATAACTAGAGGAACTTTCCCATGCCATCCCTTACTATAAAACATCTTCGCGATTGTTTTTGTGGCTCTTACCTCAACCATTCCCGATTTTGTAACTTCTATCAACCCAATGAACATCACGTAGTTATAAGTCATAAAAATAAAATGTTTTAATCCCGTTCTTGATGCGTTTTTGATTGATTTATTATATAATTTAGTGAATTTAATGCTCTTAATCCTTTAATTCCATGATTCTATACTTAGGAGAGCATAGGGGAGCAAAAGAAGTGGAAAACGGGCCAAAATTAGACAAAACAAACTATTTTAAGGATCCACACTGCCAAGCCATTACCACACGGGCTAAGCACACGACCGTGTGATCCATACGGGCTGGCCACACGCCCGTGTGATCCACACGGGCTAGCCACATGCTCGTGTGATCCACACGGGCTGGCTACATGCCCATGTGCCAGCCTGTGTCGATATCACTCCCTATTTTCCAAACACACGAAAAAAGCCAATTTTTAGGGTTTATGAGCATTCTAAAGTCTATAAATGCACACTAGAATAAGACCTAAGGGAGCATGCATAGTAGAACGAAAAAATTACTCGAAGAACACCGTCGGAATCAACTTAGAAGCAGGATCTCCCTCAAGATTGAAGATCTCTAGTCAACTTCTTTTGAAGTTTTTGGGTTTCTTTATGTTTTTTTGTTTTTCTAATTTTGAGATGTTTTCCTATCTAAGTATGAACTAAATTTCCTAGATACCCAGGGAAGATGAAACCTATGACGAATCTTGTTATTTAATTTTCTGAATTACATAATAAATACTTGATTTCTTGATCTCAATTATGTGTATTTATTCCATGTTTTAATGTTCTCAGGATACTAATTCATGATTGATGTGCTTAATTCAATAGAGCAAAAGTCTCTGTTTAAGAGTAGATCTGGCATAATTGAGTGGAGTTGTATGCAATCCTAGAAATAGGAGGACATAAATCTATTGGATTAAAGTCAAATCTAATAGGGGAATCCACAGATCGAGTTAATGCGACAATAGGATTTTTAATTAGAAAGAGATTTCAATTAATCGACCTAGATTCAGTTATTTTTACTCTCAAAAAAGATATTAATATAATTTAGAGATTTCTACGGATCAAGGCAAGTGAATAAATCGTTTAATTAAGCTTTAGAATGATAAGTGAAGTCTAGGTGGATTCTTTCCTGGGTATTGTCTCTCTCATTGGTTTATTCGATTATTTTCTTACTTTACTCTCTGTTGAGTTTTTAATAACTAGTTTAAATAATTTTAGATTAAAAACAAACATCTTCAATTTACCAGCTAGGTAATAGAAAGATAGTAAGTACTAGTACTTTTAGTCGTCGTGGATACGATATTCCCGACTCACCATAGCTATACTATTATTCAATAGGTGCGCTTGCCTTTGTTGTGATTTTAGTTAGTTAAGTGAATCATCATCAAGTTTTGGCGCCGTTGCCAGGGACTAAAATATTAGGAACATCTAAATTTTATTACTTTAGCCATTTTTATTTTTATTGCATTTTATTTTTATTTTTAATTCTTATTTTCTAATTTTTCTTTTATTTGCTTCTAGCAGGTTCCTTTAGTTTATGACTAGAAGAAACCCGTCGGGACCACTTTTATTTGATAGCGAAATTGAAAGTACAACTTGCAGAAACAGTAGAGAAGCAAGATAGAGCCGACAAAATACAATAGAAGAGAAAGAGGAAGTTATTAATACTGAGGAGATGGCAAAAAATCAGAATAATCAGCTACTTCCTGCGAATCCTGCAAATCTAAATCCTACTCCTCCTACTATGTACGATTATGTCAAGCCCACTCTTACTGGGGCTGAATCGAGTATTATTAGACCAACTATTGCTACAAATAATTTTGAACTGAAACCTAACACTATTAAAATGATTCAACAGTTTGTTCAGTTTGATGGTTTGTAGGACGAAGACCCAAATACTCATTTGGCTAATTTCTT
Source organism: Gossypium longicalyx (assembly GCA_025698465.1). Lineage (NCBI taxonomy): Eukaryota > Viridiplantae > Streptophyta > Magnoliopsida > Malvales > Malvaceae > Gossypium > Gossypium longicalyx. The sequence goes on from CM047004.1 coordinate 9,790,165, forward strand.
AGAATTCTACGACACTTTTAAGATTAATGTCATTTCTAACAATGCCATTCGCCTTCGATTGTTTCCTTTCTCATTGAGGAATAAGGCTAAACAATGGTTTAACTCCCTACCACAAGGTTCTATCACTACATGGGAGCAAATGATCGAGAAATTTTTGCTGAAATATTTTCCACCGGTAAGATAGCCAAGCTGAGGAATGATATCTCTTTCGTTGAGCAAATGGATTTAAAAACCCTTTATGATGGATGTGAGAGATATAAAGATTTATTGAAAAGGTGCCCTCACCATGGGTTACCTCTATGGCTACAGGTTCAAACTTTCTACAACGATTTGAACCCTTTAACTAGGCAACTGATCGATGCAACCGCTGGTGGTACTTTGAATAATAAAACACCTGAGGAGGCTTAAGAGTTTATAGAGGAGATATCACTGAATAATTATCAGTGGCAAGTCAAAAGGACAAAGCCGACAAAAGCAGACAGTGTTTTTAACTTAGATGTGGTCACCATGCTATCAAACCAGGTAGAACTCTTGAATAAAAAAATTGATGGTTTATGTGTTTCTACGCAGGTACATCTGGTGGTGCAATGAGACTCAAATGGAGGTGGAATAAACAACTCAGAATATTTACCCTATGGTCCTAGCGTAGAGAATGAGCAAATAAATTATATGGGTAATAATTCTATACCTCAAAATAATCCTTATAGTAACAACTATAATGCAGAATGGAGGAACCACCCAAATTTCTCATGGGGAGGTCAAGGAAATCAAAGACCATAACCCCCTCCAAGTTTTCAACAACAACCTTATCAGCAAGAGAAGAAACAAAACCTGAAACTAAACCTTGAAGAGATGTTGGTAAAATTTATTTTGGTGTTAAAGACTCATTTTCAAAACACCGAGACGACCTTGAAAAACCAACAAGCGTCAATTCATGGGCTCAAAAATCAAATCAGACAGCTTGCTAAATTAGTTTCAAAAATGCAACAAGGTAGTTTGCCTAGTAACACCGAACTCAACCCAAAAGACCATGTGAAAACTGTTACCCTAAGGAATAAGAAAGTGTTAACTGAACCTAAAAAGAAGCTGTAACAAGAATCTGATAAGGAAAAGGATGATGAGGTAAAACTCGAAGTGAGTGAAATGCTGGTACTTAAGGAATATAAACCACCAATTCTATATCCAGCAAAGTTGAAGAAAGACCACATGGATGCACAATTCGGTAAATTTCTTGAACTTTTTAAACAGTTGCATATTAACTTACCTTTTGTTGAAGCTATTTCTCAGATGCCTACATATGCAAAATTTTTGAAAGAGCTATTAACAAATAAAATGAAGTTTGAAGAGCTATCCACTGTAGAACTCAACAATGAATATTCAACTATTCTTAAAAATAAGCTACCAACCAAACTGAAAGATCCAGGAAGTTTTACTATTCTCTGTTTAATTGGTAGTTTAAATATTGAGAAAGCATTAGCTGATTTAGGTGCTAGCATTAATCTGATTCCATATAAAATGTTCAATCAGCTTGGTCTTGGGGAACCAAAACCCACTAGGATGAGTATTTAATTAGCTAACAAATCTGTTAAATATCCTAGGGGTATTATTGAAAATGTACTTGTAAAAGTAGATAAATTCATTTTCCTTGTTGATAGATAAATTAATTTTCCCTGTTGATTTTGCTATGCTTGACATGGATGAGGATGTTGAGGTACCTTTAATTTTAGGTAGCCCATTTTTAGCCACTCCTAGGGCTATTATCGATGTGAGTGACGGTAAACTTGTGCTTAGGGTAGGTGACGAAGAGATTATTTTTTTTAAATCTATGATGTCATGAGATTCTTTAGAGAAGAGGATTGTCGAAACCTCCTTTTAAAAAAACAAGATTTCTAAAGACGGAGAGGGTATTTTGAAGGCGGGAGTCGCCACCAACCTTTTAAAGTGTGATTGGATCACTTTATAAAATGTTTTGGTCTGCGAAATTACGAGAAAATAGGTTTGGGAGTCGGTTACGCACGAGGAAGGATTATCACCCTCGTAATGCCCAAAATTGGTACCAAATTGAATAATTTTGTCTTAAGGTCAAAATTTTGAAAGAATTTAGAAATAAGATCTCTTTAAAACCGTAATAATTTGAGTTAAAAAGAATCAAGATTCTTTGGCTTCAAAAGAATATAAACATCATATCCAGCATGATTGGACACGATATTTTTAAACTTTCGTAACTGAAATCATCTTGTGATTTGTGAAACTCGTTTAAAAGGATATTTTTAAACATTCAAACAAATGGGAAATCGCAACCCAGCATGTTAAGGCACTACTTCCCGAGTTCCTGAATACCAAAAACATTGCCTTACTTTTAAAATTCCTTTTGAATCAAATGAGACATTATTTTTTTTTGAAAATAATGATGTATTTCACATATTACAAGAAATTAATATTAAATAAACCTAGCTACATAATACATGCTTTATCATTTTATGCAAATATAGTATAAAAATAATAAATAATGGCATAAATTACACAATATACGTTATCATTTTATGCATATATTATCATAAATAACATAAATGTTCATGCATTATTGTTACATGCAAAATACAATGTAGCGCATAATGAATACAACAAATATAAATTGCAATATACATATATGATAATATTTTATGCAAATGTAACTTAAATTAACATAAATAATTAATTTCATGCGAATATGTAAAAACAAAAACAAATAATATATAAAATTTAACCTACTAAACAACATCAAAATAAAAGAAAACCAAAAATAAATAAACAAATTATAATATATAAAATATAAATCAAATGAAATAAAAATAAAGATACTTAGAAATATTTAGAATAATATAAAATAATAAAGGAGAATCCCTTTTTAAAAAAAATTGGTACATGTACAAATCATATTATAAGGTTTAATAACTTAATATACTAAGATATAATGTACTAAATAATGATATTACACATATTTATAGTAATAAAAATTTCAAAACATATATAATTAATAAGTAATAAAATAATATATATTTTATAATAAAATAGAAGTAACGTAAGGAGTAATTTATGGTAAAATATATGATATATAATAAATTTATAAACAAAATACATATATATAATGATATAAACTATATGATAGATAAAATATAAAATAATAAGAATGATATATTAAGTAAATTTACATATAAAAATATAGTAAAATAATTAATATATATAGTAAAAGTATATAATAAAATATAAATGGAATAAATAACATATAATAAAAATATAACATATAATAAAATTTATAAAAATGTATATAATATTATAAATAATATAAATAAAATAATATATTATTATATATATAACTAATGTTTATATAAAAAATATATAGTATTTAAAATAAATTGAATTTATAAAACAAAATTTAAATTTAATTTAATTTTAAAATTTTAGGGTTAATTATAAAATAAATGAAAATTTTGGGCCGAATTGAAATGCGCGTTAAATTCTGAGGACTCACTGAGCAATTAGCCCTAATCCCAAAAACGACGTCGTTCCCTGAATAGTCTTTAAGGACTATTGGGACCCAATTGAAACAAATATAAAAGTTAGGGCCAATTTAAGAATAAAAATAAATTAAAATTATAAATTTCTGGAAAAAACGGAAGGATCGATTGAGCAATTTGCCCATTTAATAAAAACACGCGGATCTCATCCGGGTTTCGGGTCAACACACGGATTCTGGCTTAAACGGTGCCGTTTTGGTACTTATCAGATTAAGTAAAACGACACCGTTTTAATTACACCATTTAAGTCAATTTTCGGCCCAAAAATTCATTTTTAGAAACTGTTTTTCAAAAAAACTTTGAAAACTCTCTTAAAGAGAGGAAAGGGCAGTCCTCTGGTCCGGTCTCCGTCGGGCCAAGCCCCAGTCATCGGACTCACGCGCCGTCGCCAACTTCGCCGTATGCGACGACCGGAAGCTGAAAAACTTCCATTTTTTGTGCAAATCCAACGATAAACGCTCCTTTCTTTTATTTTTATAACATTTGTATATGTTTGCAAGAAGAACAGCTAAAGAACTAATCACCTTTTTGTTTTCGTCGATAAACTGTTGTATATATTCGTATTTCTCTTTCTCTAAAAAAAAACCCCCTCTCTTTACATCGTTTTAACTCGGGCTTTTATAGCCACTGTACATAGTATTTTACATATTTAATGTTATTTCCTGCCATATTTGTGTTGCCTCTGTCATTCTTCTTTCCCCTTTTGCAGGTACCAACGAGGAGATTTAGCAGTGAACGAATGCTAACAATGGTACACCGGCGTTGATTCAAGCGTCGACCACGGCATGATTCGAAGCCTGGAATCATGACCCGGAACCACAGCACTAATAGTGGGTAACTGAAATGACGCGAGACAAACAGACGCGTTGATTGAAGTGTTTGCGGCGCCTAGGGTTTCTGAAACCCTAGGCCTCTCTGTCTTCCGTTAATAGATTAGGCCACTTGGGCCCTGTGTATTTTGGGTAGCATACGGGCTTGGGTGTAATTGGGCACTGGGTAGTTTTAGGTATCTGGGCTAAGGATTTTAGGCCTTTGGGTGCAAATGTAAACGAGTAATGGGTTGTAAACGTAAATGAGTTTTAGGCTTTGTACATGGACTGTATAAACTTTATTATTTTTAATTTATGTTTTTGTTTTTATTTATTCATTTATGGGCCGGGAAAATTTGGTTATTACAAAGATGATTCCTTTTATTTTATTGATCATATTGATAATGTTATTCAAGATTCTTCACAGGAAATTGTTCATAAGGACACGTTGGAACTGTCTCTTGTTCAAGGAGAGGTGGATAACGATGATACTGTGATACATAAGACAAAAGTTGATTTAGATTCTAATAAGTCTTCGCTAAGACAAAAGAATTATGAGGGTATTGAGGTAAACGATGAATTGAAATTAAAACCTTCTATTGAAGAACCTCCCAAGTTGGAACTGAAGTAATTACCAAATCACTTAGAATATGCGTTTCTTAGAAATAATTCTACATTACCAGTGATTATTACCTCAGAATTGCAGCCAAATCTGAAAGATGAGCTATTACAAGTATTAAAGAAGCATAACAAGGCCATAGCTTGGAAGATTTCTGACATTAACACTACAACAAAACAGGTTTTTCACGGCGTTTTTAGCGGCGTTTGAACAAAAACTGCCGCTAGAGTTCAGCATTAGCGGCGTTTCTAAACAAACGCCACTATAGATAAGACATTAGTGGCGTTTTTCTAAAAGCGCCGCTATAGATCGAGCATTAGCGGCGCTTTTATAAAAAACACCGCAAATGCTCAACCTTTAGCGGCGTTTTTGTAAAAGCGCCGCTAATAATTTCAGCAAGACGCAGTCGTTTCCTTTTGGCCCTTAGTTTCATTAGCGGCGTTTCCAAAAAACGCCACTAAAGGTTGAGTATTAGCGATGTTTTTTTATAAAACGCCGCTATAGGTTGAGCTAAAAAACGCCGCAAAAAAAAATCAGCAAGACACCGTCGTTTTGTTTTAAACCTTAGTGACATTAGCGGTGTTTTTATAAAAACGCTGTTATAGGTCTAGTATTAGCGGGGTTTCTTATAAAAACGCCGCAAAAAGTACTTTATGTATATATTTATTATTTAAATGGTTTATTTATATTTATTTTGATTAAAATACAATTTATTTTCAGTTGAATATTTAAATTCTTCAGAAAAAACTAATGACATGTAGAAAAAATTTGAAAATTTGAAAATAAAAAAATATATGTTAAAAATGAAAAAAATTAAAATACTATTATTTAAAATAATTTTAAAGCTTTTTAGGTATATGACTGATTTTTTGTCAAAATATATATTAAAGAAATTCTTATATGATCGTAAAAGACATAATATTAATTTTAAAATATTGAATTAATTATCATTATAGTTTAGGGTTTATGGTTTATGAGCTAATATTTTAATTAAGGTTTAGAGATTATATATGTGTTTAGGGATTATGGGTTTAGGGGTTGTGGTTTAAAGTTTAGGGATTAGTGGGTAAAGGTTAAGGGTTATGGATTATGGGTTTAAGGATTAAGGGTTATGGGTTATGGGTTTAATGGTTAAAGGGATAGGGGTTAGGGGTTAAGGGGTTTAATTAATGGTTAAGGGGACATGGGAAAGGGGTTTATGGTTTATGAGTTAATGTTTTAAGGTTTAGGGATTTTGGTTTATGGTTTAAGGGTTGGGGTTTAAGGTTTAAAGGTTAGTGGTTAATCATGGTTTAAGGGTTTATGGTTTGGGGTTTAAAGGGTATGTGATAGGGGTTATGGGGTTAGGGGTTATGAGTTATGAGTTTAGGGCTTAAATGGATAAGTGTTTAGGGTTTAGGGGTTATAGGATTAAAGGGATAGGGGTTAGGGGTTTAAGGTAATTAATTAGTGTGAAAAATTTGAAATACTATTATTTAAAATAATTTTAAAGTTTTTTTTGGGTATATGATTGGTTTTTTTTAATTTATATATTAAATAATTTCAAATTTTAAAGATTTCAAATTTAGAAAAATTTTCAAGATTTCAAATTTTAAATAATTTTAAATATTTCAAATTTTATCTAATTCTTTTAAATAATAGTTAAATTTTAAAAAATTATTTATTTAAAAGGAAAAAATTAAAATACTATTATTTAAAATAATTTTAAAGTTTTTTAGGTGTATAGTTGATTGTTTTTTAATTTATATTATTTTTAATTATATATTAAAAAAATCTAAATTTTTAAGGCATTAGTGGCGGTTTTTATAAAGCGCCGCAATAGGGTACTTATTACCGGCGTTTTAGTAGAAAACGCCGCAAATATGTGTTATGTTTTCATAAAACAGCGGCGTGTTGCTCTTGTCGTTAGTGCGTTTACTGAAAACGCCGCAAAACATGATAAGTGGTTAGCAAAAAGACGACGTTTTATCATTTTTATTTAGTGGCGCTTTCATAAAACGCCGAAAATTTGTATTACAAATCCTTGAAACGATGTTGTTTTATCATTGTTGTTAGTGGCGTTTGTTCCAAAACGCTGCAATAAGCTATGCGTTACCGGCATTTGTTTCAAAAACGCCACAAATATGTGTAATTCGTGAGTAAAACGTCACCGTTTACTTTGTTTTTAGTGGCGCTTTGTTGAAACGCCGCAAACGGTATTCAGTTTTCTAACTAAACGGCGTCGTTTTTTTCCACCTTTTTATCCCCAAAATTACACCCGAAAAACCTTAAGTGTTTTTCCCTTAAAATTTTCCCCTAAAATTTTCCCCCTAACCCTAAATTTTCAGCAAATCGATCCCTAAACCATCTCTCCATCGCCGGACTCGACCATCTGTTGTATCGCCGTCGACTTGACCATCTACTGCATCACCTTCGCACTCCTCTTTCCCAACCAATTGGTAAGCTGAAACCCTCACTCAACTCTTTCACCCATTTTCTTCTCGGTTCTCAAAAAAAGTCTTGCTTTTCCTTCTTTTCCTCAAAGTATAATGCAAATCCCATGAAATAAAAGGTTTACTATGAAGGCTAACTATTAGCAGTGGAGCATATATAGTATAAAACTTTGACTACATACGTAAATCATTCATATTATGTGCATTTCTCTAGAAACTACTTCTGACAATAAAGGTGGATTTTTGCTCTAAATGCTTTTTATTTGGTATAGCATCTCACTCCATTTTAAGCATAGTGTATGTGTCGATTTTAGAGGCTATGTGAAGGTGCAATAGGACAGTTTATTTATTAACAGTGTTTATGTGCATGCAGGTGAAACTGTTAAGGTACAGTAAAAATGGAAGTAGTGCTAGAAAAGAAAAATCTGGCCCTAAACAAATAATAATACCCATAGTTCTGAAGATGTTTGAATTTGATCACAAGGTATGGGTGCTTTCTCATTCTACTTTTATGCATCCAGCTTTAACTAGTACAGCACATGAAGCTTGTAGGTGAGTTAAATTTGTTTTAGTAAATAAAGCTGTCTCAAATTGCTAAAATTTGAGCAAATGGAGGATACACCTATTCATATTCACATTTAGCAAAGATCCAATGTTGGTGATGGTTCTACTTTCCTTTCTAATCTTTCTTTTCTGATAGAGACTGTACTGTTAGAAACTTTATTATTAAAGAGAGGAAAGTCTTAGTTAAGTATTTTGAATTCTCAAGAATGAAGATGGTTTATTTAGTGAACTTTGGAGATCAATAAGAATTTTCATTTGGTGGATAGGCTATTCTAAATGTGAATTTATAAACAGATGGGCGTGCTTCTGTTATATTAGGCCATTAGACAAACCTAAGATACTGCCACATCTTTTGTTTTCAAAAAGATATAATCAGGTTAGTGTAGAGTTATTCCTGATAGTATGAAGGTGGCTTTCTTTAACTGGGACTATATTTCGCCTGCTCCCTCATAATATCTCTTTTCTCTATCTTGTATGATTTTCTAAATTCGGACCAATGTCTATATGCAGGCATTACTAGATGAGAGGATCACTACTCAGGCATTAGCTGGTAAATGTCTAGTTTAGGTATTAATGACAATTTTTTCCTTGTCTTATTATGTTTGCATTCATACTGTAATAGCCCAAGTTTACCCGGGCCCGTGAAATAGACCAATAAACTTAATAAAATAAATTTTAAAGTTTGTAATGTCCAGTTTACAAAACAGGCCTAAAGGCCTGATGACCCAAGACCCAATTAACCTAAGAACCTATACCCGGTTACATTAAAAAAAAACCACTAGCCCATTACACCCAACCCACAAACAGGTATGGCCCAAATGGCCCAATTTGTTAAAAGAGGACGGAAGACTTAGGGTTTCTGGAACCCTAGGCGGAAGGTTCCAGAATTTGCACCGCAAGCACCCCAACAGACGCGCCCGTTCGTCTCACAGTGACCCACCGTGATTCCAGGCTCCGTATCATGCCAGGATTGACGCCTGAATCAACGCCGGTGTGCCGTGGCCAGTGCCCGACCCTCGCTGATATCTGCAAAATGGAAAGAACTGCAGCAGAAAAGAGAAGCAAAATATGGAAAGAAATCAAAGATTTCTTTCCCATATTTGTAATGATTTACAAGGGAGTATAAAAACCCTTCTTTGTAACCTGTTAAACACACGAGAAAAAAATAAAAAATAGTACAAGAAAAACAGATTACAGATTCACAGATTACAAATTTTTTTACAGAAAGCAAAGGTAATTTATTTTTTTTATTTTTCTCTTAAATATCTACATTTCATATATATAAAATATTAAATAAATAAATAAATAAAAACGGATTACCTTTCGATGCGGGGTAAAAGGGTGAAGGTTTTCCAGTTTTCGGCCACCGTATGTGGTGGCGTTGACGGCAGGGCGTGAGCGCGTGGAGACCACTGGACGGAGGCTCGGCGTAACTCTCGAGACTTCCAAACCCTCTTTCGAGAGGTTTCTTTTTTTTTTTTTTAAATCAAGCTTTGAAAATGAATTTTAGGTTAAAATTTGGCTTATATAGCCTTATTAAAACGATGACGTTTAGCTTAAAACAATAAGCTTCAAAACGGCGTCGTACCAATGCTAAGGATCCGCGTGTTGACCCGTGACCCGGGGAGGATCCGCGTGTTTTTGGAAAATGGGCTAATTGCCCAATTGGTCCTTTCGCATTTTTAATCTTTATAATCTCATTTTATTTTTATTTCAAATTGGCCCTAACATCCATATTTGTTTCAATTAAGTCCCAATGGCCATTAAAACCGATTCTGAGGAACGACGTCGTTTTCTGGAATTAGGGCTAATTGCTCAATGAGTCCCTCTGATTTAACGCGCATTTCAATTCGGCCCAAAATTTTCATTTATTTTATAATTAACCCTAAAATTTTAAAATTAAATTAAATTTAAATTTTATTTTATAAATTCAATTTATTTTATATATATAATAATATATTATTTTATTTATATTATTTATAATATTATATACATTTTTATTAAATTTTTTATATGTTATATTTTTATTATATGTTATTTATTCCATTTATATTTGTCGAAACCATTTTTTAAAAGATTTTTCGAAAAACAGGGATCGACTTTTGAAAAACGAAAACGGGAGTCGCCACCAACCTTTTTAGGTGTGATTGAATCACCTTATAAAACGTTTTGGTCTACGAAAATTAAGAAAACAAGTTCGGGAGTCGGTTACGTACGAGGAAGGATTAGCACCTTCGCAACGCCCAAAATTGGTACCAAATTGAATAGTTTTCTGTCTTAACGTCAAAAATTTGAAAGGATTTAAAAATAAGATCCCTTTTTTAAAATCGAAATTATTTAAGTTGAAAAATCGAGATTCCTTAGCTTCGAAAGAATACAAGTATCAAATCCAGCATGATAGGACACGATATTCTTAAACTCTCATAACTGAAATCATCTCGTGATTTACAAAATCTATTTAGAAGAATACTTTAGACATTTAGACAAACGGGAAATCGCAACCCAGCATGTTAGGGCACAATTTCCTGAATTCCTAAATACGGAAAACATTGCCTTATTTTAGAAAAAAAATTCCTTTTGAATTAAAAGAGATATGATTTTTTTTTTGAAAATAATGATGGGCTTAATACATTACTTAGAATCAATATAAATTAACCTACATAATACTTACTTTAACATTCTATGCATATATAATATAAAGGATGATAAATAATAATATAAATTACACACTATACATTATTATTTTATGTATGGTCATAGATAACGTATATATACATGCATTGTCATTACATGCAAAATACAACATGAACTTAATGGTATAAATTGTATAACATATATATAACAACATTTCATGCAAATGTACCTTAAATTAACATAAATGATTAATTTGCATGCAAATATGTAAAAATCAATAACAAATATTATATGAAAATTTAACCTACTAAACAATATCAAAATAAAAAATAAAAATAAACAAACCCATTAAAATGTATGAAATATAAATCACGTAAAAATAAGATATTTAGAAATATATTGAATAATATAAGAATAATAAAAGAGAATCTTTTTTTTTTTTTTTAAAATGATATATATACATATATAGGTTATACTATAGGGTATAATAACTATAAAAATGTACTAAATATTGATATTACATTTATCTATAAAAAATTAAGAATGTATATAATTAATAAGTGATAAAATAATATATATTTTATAATAAAATAAGGGTAACATAAGGAAATATGGTAAAATATATAGCATATAACATAATTTACAAATAAAATATATAATAATATAAATCATATAATAAATAATATAAAAATATATATAATAAAATGTATAGAATATATTATATATAAGAAAGAAAGATATTATAATGAATAATATATAAAAATATAATATGCAATAAAAATATATAGATAAAATATAATGAAATATAATCTAATAATGAATATAGAAAATAATAATAATAATAATATAACAAGTATTTTACATATAAAAATATAGTAAAATAAATAATATATGATGAAAATATATAACACATAATAAAAACAGAATAAATAATATATATAATAAAAATATATGATAAAAATTTTAAAAAAGTGTAATAATAAAATGATATGTACTATTTTATAACTAATATTTAAAAAAAGTATTTAAAATAAAAAAGGATTAAAATTGAATTTAATTGAAGAATTTGGGGTTAATTGCAAAATAATAAAAAAAATTGGACCTAATTAAAATGCGCACTGAAAATCGAGGGACTCATTGGGTAATTCGACCCTAATCCCAAAACGACGTCGTTCTCTAGAACTGATTTTAATGACCTTCAGGACTAAACTGAGTTAAATATGAGAGGTTAGGGCTAATTTAAAAATAAAATAAAATGAATTTGAAAACATAAAAAAAAAAAGAAGGATCAATTGGGAAATTATTCCAATTTACAAAAACACAGGGATCCTCCCCGGGTAATCGGGTCAACACGCTGATCTAAGCCCTGAAACGACGCCGTTTTAGAGCTTATTGCTTTAAGCTAAACGACGTCGTTCTAATAAGGCTATATAAGCTAATTTTAACGTAAAAAAATCATTTTAAAACGTTTCAAAAAAAATTCAGAAATGCTCTGAAGTCCTCAAAGCTCTGGCCATCGGCCATCATGGCTCTGGTCATTGGACCTCCATACGCGCCCATGCGCCGTCACCGACCCCGCCTCGTATGGCGGTCAGAAGCCAAAAAGTCTCAATTTTTTGACACTATTTCAACGGTAAATTCGTTTTTGATTTATTTTAATGGTATTTGCATGTATTTAGAGAAGAAAAAAAATGAAAAGGTAAAGGTATATCACCTTTGTTTCTTCAATCGACTGAGATTTTCTTTTTTTATTGTCTCTGTGTATAAAAAAAACGTACTTTACATCATTTAATATCCGGCCTTTGTAGGCATTATTTCAATACAAATATTTGGTATGTCTTTATTTGCTTGATTTCTTGCCATATATCTTGTTCGTCTTCGCTCGCTTATTTCCTTTTGCGTAATGTGTGAGAATCGCGATTAACTCGTGTGTGCTTGATTGCGCGCAATATGGGGCCGAAGTCACATCGTCGATGAAGGATGATGAAAAATCACTGGAACGACGCCCAAACGAAAGGTTGTGACCTTTGGTGTTCCTGCGGCGCCTAGGGTTTCAGAAACCCTAGGTCTTTCCGTGTTCTGCTAACCATTTGGGCCATCCGGGCCTTGTATATTTTGGGCTAAGGGTGTATCAGGTTACAAAGGGGTATAGGGTTTAGGTATTTGGGCTTATCAGGCCTTGAGGCCTGTTTTATTGTAAATGGACTGTTTAAAATAAACATTCATTTTTGTTTTTTTTAGTTTTATTTATTTAATTATGGGCCCGAGCAAAAATGGGTTACTACAGCTGCCCCTCTTTGCTCATTGTCGTGTAACGGTAATAGAACAAAGATTATAAAAGGATCCATTTTGCCCGGTCTGGCCCAATCTTGAGAATGGCCTTCAACCTATCTGCAACTTCAAAGGTATTGGACCATAAATAGGATAACTTCAATTTGCTTCACTTGTAACTTCAGGAAGGCAATATCTGCTATATTCAACCTGCTCCCTGCAACCTCAGGAATGCCATGTTGATATCTTTGATCTGCTCTCTGACAATACAGAGATGCCAAATCTATCATTTTCGATCTGCTTTCTGACAATACAAAGACGCCAAATCTGCTTCTTTGATTTGCTCCTCGTCGAATACGAAGATGCCAAATCTACTATCTCTGATCTGCTCTCTGACCATATAGAGATGCCAAATCTGTTGTCTTCGATCTGCTCTCTAACAATACAGAGACGCCAAATCATCTTGGATTTGCTTTAGTGTAAACACGTGAAAGCCAAATCTGCTATGTCTTCGATCTGCTCCTTGTAAACGCAAGGATGCCAAATCATCTTGGATCTACTTCGATGTGAAAACATTTGAAGGTTAGATCTGCTATGTCTTCGATCTGCTCTCCGTCGAATATGGAGATGTCAAATCTGTTTCTTCGATTTGTTCTCTAACAATACAAAGACACCAAATCATCTTAGATCTGCTTCAGCGTAAACACGTGAAAGCCAAATTTGCTACGTCTTCGATCTGCTCCTTGTAAACGCAAGGATGCCAAATCATCTTGGATCTACTTTGATGTGAAAACATCCGAAGGTTAGATCTGTTATATTTTCGATCTGCTCCCCGTCTAATACAGAGATCCCAAATCATCTTGGATCTGCTTCAATGAAGGTCAGATCTGTTATGTCTTCGATCTACTCTCCGTCGAATATGGAGATGCCAAATCTGTTTCTTTGATTTGTTCTCAGACAGTACAGAGATGCCAAATCATCTTAGATCTGCTTCAGCGTAAACACCTGAAGGTCAAATCTGCTATACTTTAGCCTATTACCCTACTGCTTAGGGGGTTAAGGCGCATCAACCTTCATTGTCCCTCGAAAGACATAACCTGTATAATGTGTATGAGTTCATGCTTAATGATTAGGATGCTATGACCTAAGTGAGCCGAATGATCCTAATTAAACTTGTTACAGTGCAAAAATGTTTATGAACATGACCCCTATTCCCGACGTCACCACTCATTCCTTTGTCAAAGTTTATTCTTATTCCTACTCAGCCTGAGAGTTTGTACCATTCTTCAAATGCTATGACCCACCAAAAATATTTGTAATATGATCCTCTCTTAGGATTGAATCGTTTGTTTTGTCTAATCATCACTTTGGAATAAAGAAAGAACTTCCTCGAGTTCTTTCAAACCTCACTTACGTGAATTCCTCGAACAATTGTTCTGTTTTAGTTTCTTGTATTATCTAGAAATTTCCAGAGTAATGACCAAAACTTTATTTGTGAAAATTATTTGGTTCATCTATCATTATTTTAATACAACATACTTTAAGAATAATGGAAGGTGAATTTAATCTTGAGAATAATTAGATTTGAATGAATTTGTCAGAAATACAAAGGAAAATAATTTGATAGCCTATCTTTAACAAGAAAGAGAATCTAAAGATAGCAAACAGGACAAAAGTTAGATGCCTTAGATATCGCCGCTTGAGCATTTATATGCCAGCTCCATGAAGACTTTCTTGAGTTCAACATGTGTTTAAAAGATCCAAAGTACTTTGTTGATGCCCCGATATGCAACGCGCTTCACTCTTCGTTGAATAGCAATATTACCGTGTGCTCTTCAAAATTTGAGCTGCCCTTTCGGGTTTTCAACTCAAAACCCCTTTGGTCATAAGGCGCCCTTTGCGGGTTTTACCTTGGCCTCTCCATTTTTTCTTTTTCTTTTTTTTTCTTGAAAACTCAAGGCGCCCTTTGCGAGTTTTCACCCTGAGTTCCTCTCTCTTTTAGACAAAGTACTTTTTGACTAAGTCTGAATTCACTAGATTGGGTAAACTCTTCTCATCCATTTCCATTAAGATCAATGCACCCCCAGAGAAGGCCTTCTTTACGAGATATGGCCCTTTCCAATTCGGCATCCATTTTCCTCTAAAGTCCTTCTGAATGGGGAGAATCTTTTTCAACACAAGGTCCCCTTCGTGGAATTCTCTTGGATGAACTTTCTTATCATAAGCTCGCATCATTCGCTTCTGATACATCTGACCATGGCAAATAGCTTTTAGCCTCTTTTCTTCGATCAAGTTCAATTGGTCATACCAGGATTGAATCCATTCTGCTTCATCTAGTTTTATTTCCGACAAAATTCGGAGAGAAGGTATTTCTACTTCAATAGGTAATACTGCCTCCATTCCATATACTAACGAAAAAGGAATTGCCCTAGTAGAAGTTCTGATGGACGTTCGATAAGCTAAGAGTGCAAATGGTAGTTTCTCATGCCAATCTCTATAAGTCTCAATCATCTTCCCCACTATCCTCTTGATGTTCTTGTTGGCTGCTTCTACTACCCCATTCATTTTTGGGCGATACGGAGAAGAGTTATGATGCTTAATCTTCAACTAACTGCAAACTTCTGCTATTGTTTTGTTGTTCAAGTTCAATGCATTGTCTAATATGATCTTTTCAGGCATCCCGTACCGACAAATAATCTCTTTCTTCAAGAATCGACTTACAGCTGACTTAGTAACATTTGCATAAGAAGCAGCCTCTATCCACTTCGTGAAGTAATCAATGACCACAAAAATAAAGCGATGCCCATTTGAAGCTTTTGGTGCTATTGGCCCAATAACATCCATGCCCCACATGGAAAAAGGCCATGGAGAAGTCATAACATGTAGAGGTGAAGGTGGTACATGAATCTTGTCTCCATAAATCTGACATTTATGGCATTTCTTGGCGTAGTTGATACAATCCCCTTCCATGGTAGACCAATAATATCCAAACCTCATGATTTGTCTAGCCATCATGAAACCATTAGCGTGCGTCCCACAAACACCCTCGTGAACTTCTTCCAAGTTTAACTTAGCTTCCACGGCGTCAACACATCTCAATAGTACTTGGTCCTTTCTTCTTTTGTACAAGATGTCCCAATCCAAAATGTAGCCATAGGCTAATCTTCTTAAAGTTCGCTTATCATTTTCAGTTGCCTGTTCTGGGTATTTACAATCTCTCACATATCGCAATATATCTTGATACCAAGGGTTATCATCCTTTTCTTTTTCCTGAATGTTACAACAATGAGCTAGAGCCTCAAAGATACTCATCTGAATGGGTCTTATCTCCTCCTCTTTATTCACTTTGATCATTGAAGCCAAGGTTGCTAGAGCATCTGCCATCTGGTTTTCGTCTCGTGGGATATAATTGTAAGTGATGTCATCGAACTCCTCAAGTAACCCCAAAACTACCTTTCGATAATTGATTAGTTTAGGATCTCTTGTCTCCCATTCACCTTTGAGCTGGTAAATTACCAACGCAAAGTCTCCATATACTTCCAAGATTCTTATTCCTCGCTCTATAGCCGCTCGGAGTCCCATGATGCACGCTTCATACTCGGCCATATTGTTTGTGCAATCAAAATCTAACTTGTACGTGAATGGATAATAATCACCATTTGGGGATATCAGGACTGCCCCAATTCCATTTTCCATTGCATTAGATGCGCCATCAAAGTTCATCCTCCATGGACGTTCTTCAATATTTGCCATATACATCAACTCCTCATTAGGGAAATCAAAATTTAATGGCTCATAGTCTTCTAGAGCTCTGCTCGCCAGAAATTCTCCTATCGCGCTCCCTTTTATAGCTTTTTGACTCACATAGACTATGTCAAATTCTGAAAGTAGAATTTGCCACCTTGCCATTCTTCCATTTAGTGCTGTTGACTCCATCATGTACTTTAATGGATCAAGTTTTGAAATTAGCCAGGTCGTATGATATAACATATATTGTCTTAACCTTCGAGTCGTCCAGATTAAAGCACAACACAATTTTTCAATGGGCGAATATCTCATCTCACACTCTGTGAATTTCTTGCTGAGGTAGTATATTGCCTTCTCTTTTCTTCGCGACTCGTCATGTTGGCCAAGCACATATCCCATAGAATTACTAAACACTGATAAGTATAGTATTAATGGTATATCTGGATTGGGCAGAGATAACACTGAAGCATTTAACAAGTATTGCTTAACCTTATCAAAAGCATTCTGGCATTCCTCATCCCAAGTGCCTTGATTGTGCTTTCTAAGGAGGCAAAAGATAGGATCACACTTCTCAGTTAGTTGTGAAATAAACTGAGCGATTTAATTCAATCTTCCTAGAAATCCTCAAACTTCCTTCTGAGTTTGCGGTGGAGGCAATTCTTGTATGGTCTGACCTTATCTGAGTCCACTTCTATCCCCTTTCCACTGATCACAAAGCCTAATAACTTCTCTGATTTAGCTCCAAAGGTGCATTTTGCCAGATTGAGCTTTAACTGAAACCTCCGTAATCTTAGAAATAGCTTCCTTAAAACTTCAATATGTTCCTCCTTCGTTCGAGATTTGGCAATCATATCATCAACATACACCTCAATTTCCTTGTGCATCATATCATGAAATAAGGTCACAATGACCCTCTGGTATGTTGCCCCTGCATTCTTCAACCCAAAGGGCATTACTTTGTAACAGAAGGTACCCCATAATTTTATGAAGGTGGTTTTATCCATGTCTTCAGGATGCATCTTTATCTGATTGTACCCTGAGAAACCATCCATGAAGGAGAACAACGAATATCCCGCTGTGTTGTCTACCAAAGTGTCTATGTGAGGCAGAGGGAAATTATCTTTTGGGCTAGCTTTGTTCAGATCCATGTAATCAACACACATTCGTACCTTCCCATCCTTCTTAGGAACTGGTACAATGTTAGCTACCCATTCAGAATACTTCACCTCTTGTAAGAATCTTGCATCGAACTGTTTCTTGACTTCATCCTTTATTTTTAATACGATATCTGGTCTCATTCTTCGCAACTTCTGTTAGATTGGTTTACAATCCTGTCTTATTAGAAGACGATGCACCACAATATCAGTATTTAACCCTGGCATATCTTGATAGGACCATGCGAAGATATCCTCGAACTCACGTAGCAACTCAATCAGTCCTTGTCTTATGTCATCAGCAATATCTGTGCCAATTTTTACCTCTTTCCCTTCCCCTAGGGCTATATTCTCTACTGCCTCTTCCTAGGGCTATATTCTCTACTGCCTCTTTCTCATGTGGCATGATTTGTTTCTCCTCCTGTTTCACCATCCTCAAAAGATCTAGAGACACATCACAATCCTGGTCATCTTCAAAATCCTGTGATCCCTCTAAACACATGTCTTGCTCCCGAGAGAAATCAGGATTTGTAATAACAGTGCTCATGTCATTGATATCTAGGGATCTATAAAGTATAAAGAATATAAAAAGAATGAATGAACTTAAGAATGATTGTTTATGTGCTATGAATGAAAGAATAAGAATTGCCAAAATTTAACGGAATATTGGTTGATAAGAATGAAACAATACTCGTTCAAATTGATAAAAGTTATACTTTATTAAAAAATAATAGATGATTGTAAGCCCATTTCACAAATGAAATTGAATTATTCCTAGGCTCTAGAGTAACAAGAATGTTTCAAGAATTATTCTAAAAAATTCTTAAAGACTACAGGAAGTTCCTCCACAGTCCAATTGTTCAGAGAGCTTCCCGGTTCGTAAGGGAGAATGCCCTCAAGGTTTCCTTGCTCCAATCTTTCATCATGTATAGCATTAACCTGATGACTTTCTTCTATAAGTAACCCTCCCGATATGAAGGTTTGGGATAGTGGAGGGAATGTCATCAGCTTCCATTCCACTTCTCTTCCATTAAGGCACGCTCTTCTTACCTCTTGGCGCTTTTCAACTTCCTTCCTCCTTTGCTTATAGTCTGGCTTAAAGCCCAGACCAAAACGATCTTTCTTCTCTTTCAGTTCTGGTGTTTGAATCCTTCCTTGCAGGTATTTTCCTAACCCTCTTCCTGGTAAGGCTCCCTTTCCCACCATTATTTGTAGAGCCATCCTCATGGCTCTTGCTATCTTTGGCACCGGTGGCTCACTCCCTTCTGAAATGAAGGTTGCATTCACAAATTCTAAAGAGCGAAAGGAACACTCAATAGATTCTTCGTTCATCTCGACATAAGGGGCCTTGCTAGTAACTGCGGCTATAATGTCCTCCTCCGCATTGATGGTTACTAACCGTCCATCTGTCACTAACTTTAACTTTTGGTGCAACGATGAGGGTACCGCTCCCACTGAATGTATCCATGGCCTCCCTAATAAACAATTGTAGGAAGGCTTGATATCCATCACCAAGAAGTCTACTTCATATATACTCGGCCCAATTTCCAAGGGGATGTCAATCTTTCCTATCACCTTCCTTTCTGTACCATCGAAGGCTCTTACCACATTTTGACATGTCTTCATGTGAGAACCGTCAATGGGTAATCTATTCAATGTAGAAAATGGTAGAACATTCAAGGCCGATCCATTATCGATGAGCACGCTTGGGAGTGTGTACCCCTTACATCGAGTGGTGATGTGCAAGGCCTTTGTTGACCCCCTGCCCCTTGGTGGGATTTCATCATCATTGAAGTAGATGAAATTATCTGCACTTATGTTATTCACCAACCAGTCCAGCTTGTTAACAGATATGTCATGGGTGACATATGTCGTTGAGCACCCTCATCAATGCATTCCGATGCACCTCAGAACTTAGAAGTAGAGCCAATACTGATATGCGAGCCGGCTACCTACGCAACTGCTCGACCACACTATACTCGCTATGCTTAAGGAACTTTAGAAATTCCTTAGCCTCCTCCTCCTTTACTAGCTCCTTAACAGGCACTTCAGCCTCTTTTTCCTTCTCCACACTAACATTTTTTTATTTTGTGGGCTCCTCTCTAACGCCCACCGTATCATACCCCTTCCCACTCCGTGTATGGGAACCCTCCACTTGTACATCTTTAGACGTACTGGCTATATTTTCCTCCTTCGGCACCGTCACACTACAGTCATAACTCTACGGTACCCTCTTGCTATCTTTATAAAAGAAAGGCGTAGGCTTATGGATAATGACCTTAGGTACTGTCTGTGCCCCCACTTCATTATTCCCCAGTAGGGAAATAATAATCCTTGGCCGGCTAGTTCCTTTCTGTTCATTCTCCAGCACACATACTTGTTTTTCACAAGAGCTACCTTCAAAAATTTGTAGCTCTTTGTTGTCCATAAAGCTTTGTATCAAGGCTTTGAACTCGTCGCATTCCTTGATCTCGTGCCCCTCTTCAGCATGGAACTCACAGTATTCCCTTACTCCTTTATTTCTCTCCTTAGAGATTATCATTTTTCTTTACACTATTTCATCCCAAATCACTTTCATCGGCATCCTTACCTCAGCAACATTTTCCTTTATTCTCCTCTCACTGGCTTCGCCAATGGTGTTCACTCCTTGATCGCCATGATTTGGCAACGGGTTTTTAGTATTAGGGGTATTGTCGAACTTCACTACCCCCATCTTAATAGGCCTCTCTACGGCCTTTTTAAAACTGGTACAATTTTCGATCGAATGCCCCGGTATTCCAGCATGGTATTCGCATCTAGCGTTTGTGTCATACCATTTGGGATATGGGGGCTAAAATGGTTTCAAGTGAAAAGGAGCAATAGCATCTGCATTGTATAAGCTTTGATAAAGCTCTCGATACGTCAGGGGGATAGGTGTGAACTACATCTTTTCAGAATTCTGCCTTGTACCCGACTCCTGCCTCTGAGAACTCTGTTGCTCAACCGCAGCTATTTTAGATTGACCAACTGTGATTACCTTCGTGCTGAAGGTGCTTGTGTTATTCACTTCACTATCCTTTCTCCTTGGGGCCGATCTTTTGGTCGTTTCCCCCTCGATTTTGCCACTCCTTATGGCATTCTCGATCATCTCTCCTGCCATGACTACATCCGTAAAGCTTTTAGTGGTGCTTCCAATCATGTAAGTGATTAATGGAGCCTTTAGAGTGTTGATGAACAACATAGTAGTCTCCTCCAACAACGATGGTTGAACTTGCATTGCCACCTCTTTCCATCTCTGTGCATATTGCCTAAAATTTTCATTAGGCTTTTTCTCCATGTTTTGCAGCGTGATCCTATCCGGAGTCATGTCAGTCACATGATTGTATTGCTACATGAAGGCCTGTGCAAGATCCCTCCATGAACTTATTCTGGCCCGGCTCAGTTGATTATACCATTTGGCTGCTGCTCCAATTAAACTGTCTTGGAAACAGTGGATCAATAGTTGATCATTATTCACATACCCAGTCATCCTCTTACAAAACATCGTAATGTAGGCCTCTGGGCAAGTAGTCCCGTTGTACTTCTCAAATTCTGGCATCTTGAATTTGTGAGGAAGCACCAAGTCTGGGACCAAGCTTAGAGCTTTGGTATCAACCCTATGATACCGATCAGCATTCTCTAAAACCTTGAACTTTTCCTCCAACCATTTGCAGCATTCTTCCAACTGTCTTGCAGCCTCAGTTCTTAGATCCTCTTTTTCAGCCATATCTAAGTCAAGAATGACAGGATTTGCAGGATTGTCGCCCAAATTGAACCCTGAGCCAGTTGGGAAATTTATGGGAATCCCAGCATCGGTCGGCCTTTGTTGAGGCCTTATAGTGACAGACGGCCTCTTAGGAAGTGCCTCGATTTGTGTAGGCACCTGAGGTGGGGTGAAACCTGGAGGGTGATCCTCACCATCCTCGCTAGTAATTGCCATGGGAGCCTTTCCCTTATCAGTGGCCCTCAGTAGTTGAGCCATCTCAGCCATCATGTTCTTTTGAGCCTCTAACATTTGCTCCGTCATGTTTTGTATTTTTACCAATTTCTCTTGCGATTGGTCCCACATGTCCTTCTGTAGCTGCTCAAATCTTTGGTCCATGTTCTTAGTTTTTGTACGAGTTTCGTAGTGATGTGTTGCTTCCATATTTTCTTTCTTTTACTCTCTTTCTCCCTATTAATTTTAACTAATTAGGGTCTTTCTATAAACTTGAATGCGTATGATACAATGAGATGCTATGCAATGCAAATGCATGAATGCAAAAGATGCCGATTCTGATTCAGTTTCATTTTAGAAAATGTTATTTAAGGAACAAAATCTTTTCATAAAACGAATTACAAATACGCTTTCGCCCGTAGGCCTAAAGTCTTAACCCTATCTAATAACAATGCTAACTCTCGTCCTCTGTCTGACGATGACTCATACATTATACTCAGCGTTCTAGCTTGTACTGCCAAATCCTGCAAGTGTTCAGCAACCTCTCGAATCTGAACTAAGGCCTCTCCCATGAGATAATCCCTATTTCGAACTTGATTTTGAAGATGGTGAAGTTCTCCCTTCCACTGTTCTTCTCTTGCCTCGAGCTGCTCAATCCGTAGCTCACAGTTCTATAGTGTTGTTTCCAACCTTCCAATATCGTGCTTCATTTTCTCGATCTTATTCAAGCTTGCCTTTAACTTGATCGCAGAGTTACGACTTTGGTGATAATGAAGAGATCGTCCAAGCTCAGCCACCGTAGTTTTTAATCCTTAATTTTCCTTCTCTAGGGTCTGATTACGCGACTGCTTCTCTTGAAACTTCTTCTCCCAATACTCGGCTTTGGCCCTTTCTTCTTGAATCTCTTGCTACCACTGCTCTGAAGATCTCCTTAATCCAACCCTTTTCAATGTTACCTGGGCCTTTTTGTACTGCGTCTTTAAATCATCTTGATCTTCCTCGATCTTTGTCTTTTCCTTTTTCACCTTCTCGACCTCTATCTTTTGAACATCGACATTGAGACTCAAGCACATTTTTTCCTCTTCGAGCTTCTCGATCCTTTTTTCAAGCTCTGAATTCTTTCTCTCGAACTATTGCTTCATAACCTCCAACTCTGATGGAATCACTCGTAAGCTCTCCTCTAATGATCGAGCCATCCCGAAAATCGGCCTAGGGACATTATCGTTGACTCTTCCACTAAACCATCCTTTATGCTCAAGGGTTGACGTCGAGCCTTCGGTCAGGATCTTCATACAGAAAGGCTTCTTTCAAGCCTCAGAAATCTCGCGCATTCTCTTCTTATAGTGATCTCTTTTATAAGAGAAATCGCTCTGAGCTAAACCCTGTGTAGCCGGTATAAACTGCCTTGCTTGATATTGCCTTAGAACAAGCAATGGTGCATATCCAACAACTCCCCAAATTCCTGGCAAAGGAACCCAATCAAAACTGCCACAACGGTAAAGGACTTCACTAGGGACGAACCAAGGAGCCTTCCACATAACATCTTCCTCTCGAAGATTCTGAAGAATGTCTATCCACCTCTCCTCTAAAATGTCATCTCTCCTAGGCATGTCTATTGCTTCCTTTAAAGGAGAATAACACTCAAAGAATACTCGGCAAGGAACCTTATCAAGCTTCCAGAAGTGGCTATGGAACCATGTAATGGCCTAAATTCAAAATTATCAGAACAGTGGTTTCGTAACCACAAATCCGATTTAAAGAGAAGTTTATTTCAATATTTTTGCATGAAAATTGGTATGATAGGAAAATCGTATGAAAATATTGATAGAAAAAATTTACCGATTTAGTGGTTAGTTAGAAAAAGAAATTATTGAAGAAATTGGGTAAAAACAAGGTATCGAGACCTTTATCTCGTAAAACCGAGTCAAAAATAATTTTATAAATATTTATGAAATGTTAGTAATGTGGTATTAAAATTTCGTTAGGAAATTTTAATGTTTGGGTAGTCAATTAAATGAAAAGGACTAAATTGTAATAGGTGTAAAAGTTGCTAGAATGATTAAATAGCTTAAGAGGCTAATGAGAAAGAATTTAAAAGGCAATTAGACCCAAAATTTATTTGGGCTGGACGGCAAGGGCATGAAATCAGCAGGGAATTTGATGAATTAAGGGTAAAATTGGAATATTGCAAAATTAACTAAATAAAGCTAGGACTAAATAGAAAATATCTAGATTTCTTTTCATTTCTCTTCAATTCCAGCAGCTAAAAACGCCATAGGAGGGTTCTCTAAGCTGGTATTTCATAATTTTTGCACCAAATCCAGAAGATTCAAATACGAAGCTAGATCGAGGAAAGGAAAAAGTTCAGGATTAGTAGATTTTTGTGCACAAACAAGTATCAAGGTAAGTTCATGTAACTTGAATTATATTCTTAAATGCTTGAAATGCATGCTTTTTTTATATGAATATGATTTGAATGTTCATTATATGAAATTTTATGAAACATCGACATATTTGATAAAAGAGGAAGAAATCTCGGTTGAATAAAAGAAAAATTCGATGGATCTCTGAAAAAGGAATTGACGGTAAAAAGGATCAAGCCGGACGGGTGATCCTATCTTGATATAGCCCTCCCGAAGAATATGTGGAAAATGGATTTAGCTTGGACGGGTAATCCAAATCGTGGTCTGAATTTAGCCTAGGCTAGTAATTCGGATCAAGCTTATTAGAGTAATTGTCGTTGCGGGATTTAGCTTTGGATCGTAATCCCGACAATACTCTATGAGTTTATATTACAGGATTTAGCCTTGGGTGTAATCCCGCTGTAAGGATGAGGTTCAGAGTGTGCTCTCTGAAATGGAAATGTGTGCACATGAATATGAATTGACGCGGACCGGTGTACACTAAAAGTGTACCTCTGAAAATCCATTGAAAATTCCAAGAAATTCAACGGGATAAATATGGAAAAATAATAAGGGAATGGTAATCATGGTATTGATAAGCTCATCAATCATGGTATATATTATTGGTACATGCAAATTATTGTACTAACTTGAATGTTGAGTTTGTGCATATTAGGGTAATAATGCATTGAATGGATATATAAATATTTATTGTATTGTATTGAAAATATTAGGTAAGTATAATTCTTGTTACATGAGCTTACTAAGCACAAAGTGCTTACCACTGCTTTCATTTTCCCTGTTTTGTAGTGTTAAGAGCTCGGAGATCGGATTTGGTGGAGATACATCACACTACCAACCTCGAGATTTCGGTATATAAAGAAACTTTATTTTGGAAATCAATGGCATGTATAAGCTAATAAAGTAAATGATTTTGTGAAATGAATGTAAAGTTAGCCATTGGTATGGTTAACAAACCTGGTTTTGGGTATGTGATGATGTTATCTTATAAATATGCATGAATTTATTTTGAAAATATGTTGAATTGGTTTGGTTGATGTGGATTGGTCTCGGTTTAAAATTTACAGGGAAGGTTAGATATCTATAAAAGGGGGATATATATTGAGTTAAAAAAAATTTAATTTGTAAACTCTGGTAATACTTCTTACCCTATTCCGGCAATGAATACGGGTAGGGGTATTACATTTATTGGTATCAGAGCCAAGTTTAGTCGGTTCTAGAATTGATGTAGCAAATACGAGATTAGCTATACATGCCATTTAAATTATTATTAATAGTGTGATATCTCCTGACCATTTAAATGTGTTTTTCTTATAGTAATGTCATCTGACCGAGCTCAATCCGAGGAAGTGGGAGTCATGCTCCGCCGATTACAAAGAGAAGAAACTAGCGAGAAGGCCCGAGACAGAGGGTCGAGGGGAGGAGGCAAAAAACACCTTCTTTCAAATGATGAATGAATGGTTTAATCAATACTTAAGAACTAACCTCAGTAGTGCAGCGGGTTCAAGCTCCCACTCTGCTCCTCCTCACCGATTCTCGAGATCCCACAAGGTGCAATTACTAAATCATCGAGAAAAGGAAAAGCTCCGAGAGATAAAATTCGAAAATATGGGGCCGAAGAATTTCAAGCAAAGCGATTGATGATGATTCTGAACGGGCTGAATTATGGTTAGAAAACACTACTCGGGTTTTGGAGGAATTATCTTGTACACCCGAAGAATGTCCAAAATGTGCCGTCTCACCGCTGCTAAAAGACACAACTTTCTAGTTGGTGGAATACTAAAGCTTCAGTTGTTCTGAAAGAAGAAATTACATGGGAGTTCTTTCAGAATGAATTTAAAAAGAAATATATCACCAAAGGTTTCTCGATCGTAAGAGAAAAGAATTTCTTGAGTTGAAACAGGTAATGAGATCAAGATTCTCAATATGAAAGAGAATTTGTTCGATTGAGTAAATATGCTCGAGAATGGGTACAGTCAGAAGCTAAAATGTGCAAACGATTCGAAGAAGGGTTGAATGAAGACATTAAGCTACTGATCGGAATTCTTGAAATTCGAGAGTTTGCTACATTGGCAGAGAGAGCTTATAAAGCAGAAGAATTGAGCAAAGAAAAGAAACAGGCTTAGAGGGAAGCTTGAATTTTTAGTAAAAGACCGATGGGAAAATCCCAATTTTCTGCTTCAAAGAAATTGAAGAAGTATCAGGATCGTACTACCTCAGCCACTGGGTATTCGGGCAGAGAGCGAGGTTCTCAACGCACTAATCCAAGACCTTCTACTCCATCAGTGACCAGTGTTGGTAGTGTTGGCACTCCTAAGCCGAGATGCCAGTACTGTAATAAAGCTCATTTTGGTGAATGTCGATTAAAGAGCGTGGCTTGTTACCGATGTGGTTCTTTTGACCATTTCCTCGAGATTGTCCGAAAGAGGTGAAAAAGAAACCGAACAGATATCGGCCGAGTAATCCAATTTTGAGAGGTAGACTACCTCGACCATCCGTAATGTCGGTGGTAGCCGAGGAGCTACGAAAGATATTGCGAGCGAGTCCGAAGCACGAGCACTGCTAGGACATATGCCATTCGTGCGGAGAAGATGCCTCGGCACACGATATTATTATCGTACATTTTCTTTACTTGATCGATATTCTGCATTGATTGATCCTGGTTCTACGCATTCATATATATGTGTTAAACTTGCAATTGTTAAAAATTTATCTGTTGAACCTCTTTGAATTTGTGGTTAAAGTCTCGAACCCCACAGGTCAATCTGTTTTGGTGGATAAAATTTGTAAAAATTGTCCACTGATGGTAAGAGGTTATTGTTTCCCGGCTGATTTAATGTTACTGCCATTTGATGAATTTGACGTGATATTGGGCATGGATTGGTTAACCTAGCATGATGCGGTAGTAAATTGTAGACAAAAATATATTGTGCTAAAATGTCAGAATTGTGAGTTGCTCCGGGTTAAATCTTATCAGACAGAGGGGTTATCTAATATGATTTCATAATGGCGCATTGCAGGTATGTCAAAAGGGTATGATGCTTACTTGGCTTATGTACTTGACACCAAGGTATCTGAGTCAAAAATTCAGGCAGTTCCAGTAGTATGTGAATTTTTCGATGTGTTTTCAGAGGAATTACCAGGTTTGCCACCAGAAAGAGAAGTGGAATTTTCTATAGATTTGATTCCGGGAACTACTCCGATTTCCATAGCTCCGTATCGGATGGCTCTTACAGAATTAAAAGAGTTAAAGACACAGTTGCAAGAGCTTGTTGATAGGGGTTTTATTCGACTGAGTCATTCACCTTGGGGTGCTCCGGTTCTATTTGTGAAAAAGAAAGACGGGTCTTTGAGATTGTGTATCGACTATCGGCAGCTTAATAAAGTAACCATAAAGAATAAGTACCCGTTACCCCGGATTGATGATTTATTTGATCAGCTGAAAGGTGCTACTGTGTTTTCAAAAATTGATCTTCGATCGGGTTATTATCAGCTACGGGTAAAGGAGTCAGATGTGCCAAAAATAGCCTTCAGAACCAGGTACGGGCATTATGAGTTTCTGGTCATGCCATTTGGGTTAACTAATGCACCTGCAGTATTCATGGATTTGATGAACCGGATATTCAAACAGTATTTAGACAGATTTGTGGTAGTATTCATTGATGATATTTTGGTTTATTCTCGGGATGAAGAAGAACATGCAGAACATTTGAGAATTGTGTTGCAAATTCTGCGAGAGAAGCAGTTATATGCTAAATTCAGTAAATGTGAATTTTGGCTTCGAGAAGTGGGTTTTCTAGGACATATTGTATTTGCCGAAGGTATTAGAGTAGATCCAAGTAAAATCTCATTATTGTCAATTGGAGTCCACCAAGAATGTATCTGAAGTTAGAAGTTTCTTGGGTTTAGCTGGTTATTATCGGAGATTTGTACAGGGATTCTCTATGATAGCTTCTCCAATGACTCGATTATTGCAGAAAGATGTTAAGTTCGAGTGGACTGATGAATGTCAACAAAGTTTCAATACACTGAAAGATCTACTAACGAAAGCACTGTATTAGTGCAAAATGAACCGGGTAAGGAATTTGTTATTTACTGGTGATGCCTCGTTAAATGGTTTAGGTTGTGTCTTAATGCAAGAAGGTAAAGTAATAGCCTATGCTTCAAGACAACTTAAACCACATGAAAGAAATTACCCAAAGACATGATCTTGAATTAGCTGCTATTGTATTTATTTCTTATTTGAAGATATGGCGGCATTACTTGTATGGTGAGAAATGTCATATTTATACCGATCATAAAAGCTTGAAATATTTGATGCTCTGAAAAGATTTGAATTTGAGACAGCAGCAGATGGCTTGAACTGATAAAGGACTATGATTTGGTTATTGATTACCATCCGGGTAAAGCTAATGTTGTAGCTGATGCTTTGAGCCGAAAATCTCTGTTAGCTCTGCGAGCTATGAATACCCTGTTATCATTGACTGATGATGGTTCAATCTTAGTAGAATTAAGAGCTAAACCGACATTTTACAAAGAATATGTGAAGCTCAGAAGAATGATGAGAAGTTACAAGTTAAACGGGCACAGTATGAGTCAGGTAATGATTCTGAATTTCAGATTGGTTCTGATGGTTGTTTATTATTCAGAGGTAGAGTATGTGTACCTTAGAATTCAGAGCTTACACAAAATATTTTGCACGAAGCTCACAGTGGTATTATGTCTATACATCCGGGGAGTAATAAAATGTATAATGATATAAAAAGGATGTATTGGTGGCCGGGGATGAAACGTGATATTTCTGAGTTTGTATCGAGATGTTTGATATGTCAACAGGTTAAAGCTGAACATCAGGTACCTTCGGGATTACTACAGCCAATTACGATACCGGAATGGAAATGGGAAAGGATCACAATGGACTTTGTGTCGGGATTACCTTTTGTGTCGGGATTACCTTTGTCTCCAAAGAAGAAAGATGCTATTTGGGTAATCGTTGACCGGTTGACAAAGTTGGCACACTTTATACCGGTACGTATGGATTTTTCTTTAGATAAGTTGGCTGAATTATATGTATCTGAGATTGTCAGGTTACATGGGGTACCGGTCTCTATTATTTCGGATAGAGATCCTCGGTTCACATCTCGTTTCTGGGACAAGTTGCAAGAAGCATTAGGGACTCAATTGCATTTTAGTACTGCATTTCATCCTCAGACAGATGGCCAATCCGAACGTGTAACTCAGGTATTAGAGGACATGCTTCGATGTTGTGTACTAGAGTTTGAAGGTAGTTGGGAAAGGTATTTACCTTTGATTGAGTTTGCCTACAACAATAGTTATCAATCTAGTATTAAAATGGCACCATATGAAGCTTTGTATGGTCGGAAATGTAAAACACCATTATATTGGACTGAACTGAGTGAGAAAAAGATACATGGAGTTGATTTGATTCGAAACCAAGAGAAAGTAAAGGTGATCCGAGATAGCTTGAAAGCTTACGATCGACAAAAAGTCATATGCCGACCTTAAACGAAAAAGAGATTGAATTTCAAGTCGGTGACAAGGTATTTACGAAAGTGTCTCCTTGGAAGAAAGTCCTCCGATTCGGTCGAAAAGGTAAACCGAGTCCAAGATTTATCGGGCCATATGAAATCATAGAAAGAATTAGACCGGTCGCTTATCGATTGCCATTACCACACCGGAACTTGATAGAATCCATAATGTTTTTCATGTATCTATGTTACGACGATATCGATCGGATCCTTCACATGTTATTTCTCCGACAGTAGTGGAGATTCAACCGGATATGACTTACGGTGAAGAAGAACCGGTCAAAATATTGACACGGGAGACAAAAGAGCTTAGAAATAAAAAGATAAATTTGGTAAAAGTATTGTGGCAAAAGCATGGGATTCAGAGGCGACATGGGAACCGGAGGAGGCAATGAGGAAACAATACCCAAACCTCTTTCTTGGTAAGATTTTAGAGGACGAAAATCCTAAAAGGGGGAGAGTTGTAATAATGGTCTAAATTCAAAATTATCGAACAGTGGTTTCGTAACCACAAATCCGATTTAAAGAGAAATTTATTTCAATATTTTTGCATGAAAATTGATATGATAGGAAAATCGTATGAAAATATTGATAGAAAAATTTTACCGATTTAGTGGTTACTTAGAAAAAGAAATTATTGAAGAAATTGGGTAAAAATAAGGTATCGAGACCTTTATCTCGTAAAATCGAGTCGAAAATAATTTTATAAATATTTATGAAATGTTAGTAATGTGGTATTAAAATTTCGTTAGGAAATTTTAATGTTTGGGTAGTCAATTAAATGAAAAGGACTAAATTGTAATAGGTGTAAAAGTTGCTAGAATGATTAAATAGCTTAAGAGTCTAATGAGAAAGGATTTAAAAGGCAATTAGACCCAAAATTTATTTGGGCTGGACGGCAAGGGCATGAAATCAGCAGGGAATTTGATAAATTAAGGGTAAAATTGGAATATTGCAAAATTAACTAAATAAAGCTAGGACTAAATAGGAAATATCTAGATTTCTCTTCAATTCCAGCAACTAAAAACGCCATAGGAGGGTTCTCTAAGCTGGTATTTCATAATTTTTGCACCAAATCTAGAAGATTCAAATACGAAGCTAGATCGAGGAAAGGAAAAAGTTCAGGATTAGTAGATTTTTGTGCACAAACAAGTATCAAGGTAAGTTCATGTAACTTGAATTATATTCTTAAATGCTTGAAATGCATGTTTTTTTTTATATGAATATGATTTGAATGTTCATTATATGAAATTTTATGAAACATCGACATATTTGATAAAAGAGGAAGAAATCCCGGTTGAATAAAAGGAAAATTCGATGGATCTCTGAAAAAGGAATTGACGGTAAAAAGGATCAAGCCCGGACGGGTGATCCTATCCTGATATAGCCCTCCCGAAGAATATGTGGAAAATGGATTTAGCCCGGACGGGTAATCCAAATCAGCGTCTGAATTTAGCCTGGACTGGTAATTCAGATCAAGCTCATTAAAGTAATTGTCGTTGCAGGGGATTTAGCCTGGACTGATAATCCCGACAATACTCTATCAGTTTATATTACAGGGCCTGGACTGATAATCCCGACAATACTCTATCAGTTTATATTACAGGGGATTTAGCCTGGACTGGTAATCCCGCTGTAAGGATGAGGTTCGCGGGAGTGTGCTCTCTGAAATGGAAATGTGTGCACATGAATATGAATTGACGGACCCGGAATTGTACACTAAAAGTGTACCTCTGAAAATCCATCGAAAATTCCAAGAAATTCAACGGGATAAATATGAAAAAATAATAAGGGAATGGTAATCATGGTATTGATGAGCTCATCAATCATGGTATATATTATTGGTACATGCAAATTATTGTACTAACTTGAATGTTGAGTTTGTGCATATTAGGGTAATAATGCATTGAATGGATATATAAATATTTATTGTATTGTATTGAAAATATTAGGTAAGTATAATTCTTGTTACATGAGCTTACTAAGCACAAAGTGCTTACCACTGTTTCATTTTCCCTGTTTTGTAGTGTTAAGAGCTCGGAGATCGGATTTGGTCGGAGATACATCACACTATCAACCTCAGGATTTCGGTATATAAAGAAACTTTATTTTGGAAATCAATGGCATGTATAAGCTAATAAAGTAAATGATTTTGTGAAATGAATGTAGAGTTAGCCATTGGTATGGTTAACAAACCTGGTTTTGGGTATGTGATGATGTTATCTTATAAATATGCATGAATTTATTTTGAAAATATGTTGAATTGGTTTGGTTGATGTGGATTGGTCTCGGTTTAAAATTTACAGGGAAGGTTAGATATCTATAAAAGGGGGATATATATTGAGTTAAAAAAAATTTTAATTTGTAAACTCTGGTAATACTTCTTACCCTATTCCGGCAATGAATACGGGTAGGGGTATTACAAACCAGACTAGCAGCAATTGCGCACATCCAATGAATCTACCCTTGCTGGCCCTTCGACATGCACCCAAAGATCTAAATGTCTCAGCTAGGATTGCTGGTATCGGTGTATTCTACTTACCAACGCGATCGAACAAATCTGCTACAGCCTCATCTATGTGCCCCAGCGCCTTTGGGAAAATCACCATGCCGTAAATACTCAAAGCTAGAACGTCGACCCTTTTCTTTATGTCTGGATGTGTCGATATCAAATCCCTCAAAACGGCCCATGGAACGCACTTACTATCACCCTTTTGCTGCACACGAGCTACAGCCCATTGCTCACTCATCCCAGTAATCATCACCAACTTCTTCGCAAAAGTTGGAAGGCTATCAGGCCTAACATAAGGCTTGTGACCCTGAATCCTCGGGCAACGCAGTAAAGTCGTATACTCATCCAAAGTAGGTACAAGATCAACATCACTAAACGTAAAGCAACTATAAGCAGGGTTCCAGAATTGTACCATAGCTCGAAACAAGTGCCTATCTACTTTAACGTCTAGCAAATAGGGAAGGTCTCCATAATTCTGATAGAAAAGCTGCTTAGCCTCGTCATCCCATTGGGCCCAAATGTCTCTCAACTCCTAAAACTCATTCTGCGTCGAATTAATACGGGTGAAGTCCCATAACTCTGATGTATGCCCCTTAGTGACACTGTCTCCTTTCTCTAACTGGGTTTTCTCTGACCAGGTACAGACAGAGGCATTGTCCTCGACTTTATCAAGATATTCGTTCCCCATTACAAAGCTTTCTAACCCAGAAATCGAACCATGAATCGATACCTTTGAATGTTGAATGGCATGCAATGATAGCAAAATGAAATAAATTAGTATCGTATAAAAGTATAACAAACAAACACTTATAAGGGTAGTTTACTAAAAGCTATCACCATAATCCCTAGGGTAAGCGTTTAAAGTTCACTATATGAGTTTCAGTTCTAAAGTGAGGGTACCTGAACCAGCAGATTCCTCGGTCCTCACCCATTATAGGCTCATATAGACCAAGTTCAGTTCAAGGGGACACATTTCCCTATGGCCATGCGGAGATGAAAATCTCACGAAGACATAGGTACAGTATCCCGGAAGCAGTCCACTAACTCATACGGAGGTGAAAACCTCACGAAAGCTTAGCTTCTCATTCCCACTTAAAGGTGTGACCAACGGTCATGCAAATGCAATATGTGCAGATAATATAACAAACATATACAACGAACACATGAAAAGGGATCTTTATCTTTAAATCCTTTCAAATTTTTAGCACTAAGACAGAAAGTTGTCAATTTTTTTTGGCTTGACTCTCTTACGGTCCCCAGCGGAGTCGCCAAGCTGTCGAAACCATATTTTAAAAGATTGTTCGAAAAACAGGGATTGACTTTTGAAAAATGAAAACGGGAGTCGCCACCAACATTTTTTAGGTGTGATTGAATCACCTTATAAAACGTTTTGGTCTACGAAAATTAAGAAAACAGGTTCAGGAGTCGGTTACGTACGAGGAAGGATTAGCACCCTCACAACGCCCAAAATTGGTACCAAATTGAATAGTTTTCTGTCTTAACGTAAAAAATTTGAAAGGATTTAAAAATAAGATCCCTTTTTTAAAACCGGAATTATTTAAGTTGAAAAATCGAGATTCCTTAACTCCGAAAGAATACAAGCATCACATCCAGCATGATAGGACACGATATTCTTAAACTCTCATAACTGAAATCATCTCGTGATTTACAAAATCTATTTAGAAGGATACTTTAGACATTTAGACAAACGAGAAATCGCAACCCAGCATGTTAGGGCACTATTTCTCGAATTCCTAAATACGAAAAACATTGCCTTATTTTAGAAAAAAATTCATTTTGAATTAAAAGAGATATGATTTTTTTTTTTTTTTGAAAATAATGATGGGTTTAATACATTACTAAGAATCAATATAAATTAACCTACATAATACTTACTTTAACATTCTATGCATATATAATATAAAGGATGATAAATAATAATATAAATTACACAATATACATTATTATTTTATGTATGGTCATAGATAACGTATATATACATGCATTGTCATTACATGCAAAATACAACATGAACTTAATGGTATAAATTGTACAACATATATATAACAACATTTCATGCAAATGTACCTTAAATTAACATAAATGATTAATTTTCATGCAAATATGTAAAAATCAATAAAAAATATTATATGAAAATTTAACCTACTAAACAATATCAAAATAAAAAACAAAAATAAACAAACCCATTAAAATGTATAAAATATAAATCACGTAAAAATAAGATATTTAGAAATATATTGAATAATATAAGAATAATAAAAGAGAATCTTTTTTTTTAAATGATATATATACATATATAGGTTATACTATAGGGTATAATAACTATAAAAAATGTACTAAATATTGATATTACATTTATTTATAAAAAAATTTAAGAATGTATATAATTAATAAGTGATAAAATAATATATATTTTATAATAAAATAAGGGTAACATAAGGAAATATGGTAAAATATATAGCATATAACATAATTTACAAATAAAATATATAATAATATAAATCATATAATAAATAATATAAATATATATATATAATAAAATGTATAGAATATAATATATATATATAAGAAAGAAAGATATTATAATGAATAATATATAAAAATATAATATGCAATAAAAATATATAGATAAAATATAATGAAATATAATCTAATAATGAATATAGAAAATAATAATAATAATATAACAAGTATTTTACATATAAAAAATATAGTAAAATAAATAATATATGATGAAAATATATAACACATAATAAAAATAGAATAAATAATATATATAATAAAAATATATGATAAAAATTTTAAAAAAGTGTAATAATAAAATGATATGTACTAATTTATAACTAATATTTAAAAAAGTATTTAAAATAAAAAAGGATTAAAATTGAATTTAATTGAAGAATTTGGGGTTAATTGCAAAATAATAAAAAATTTTGGACCAGATTAAAATGCGCACTGAAAGTCGAGGGACTCATTGGGTAATTCGACCCTAATCCCAAAACGACGTCGTTCTCTAGAACTGATTTTAATGACCTTCAGGACTAAATTGAGTTAAATATGAGAGGTTAGGGCTAATTTAAAAATAAAATAAAATGAATTTGAAAACATAAAAAAAGAAGGATCAATTGGGAAATTATTCCAATTTACAAAAACACGCGGATCCTCCCCGGGTAATCGGGTCAACACGCGGATCTAAGCCCTGAAATGACGCCGTTTTAGAGCTTATTACTTTAAGCTAAACGACGTCGTTCTAATAAGGCTATATAAGCTAATTTTAACTTAAAAAATCATTTTAAAACGTTTCAAAAAAAAAATTCAGAAATGCTCTGAAGTCCTCAGAGCTTTGGCCATCGGCCATCATGGCTCCGGTCATCGGACCTCCACACGCGCCCACGCGCTGTCGCCGACCCCGCCTCGTATGGCTGTTAGAAGCCAAAAAGTCTCGATTTTTCGACACTATTTCAACGGTAAATTCGTTTTTGATTTATTTTAATGGTATTTGCATGTATTTAGAGAAGAAAAAAAATTATCACCTTTGTTTCTTCAATCGACTGAGATTTTCTTTTTATTGTCTCTGTGTATCAAAAAAATGTACTTTACATCGTTTAATATCCGGCCTTTGTAGGCATTATTTCAATACAAATCTTTGGTATGTCTTTATTTGCTTGATTTCTTGCCATATACTGTTCGTATTGTCTCTGTTTATTTCCTTTTGTAGGTAATGCCGGAGAATCTGGTGGTTAACTCGTGCGCTGATTGCGGCGCAATATGGGGCCGAAGTCACGTCGTCGATGAAGGATGATGAAAAATCACTGGAACGGCGCCCAAATGAAAGGTTGTGACCTTTGGTGTTCCTACGGCGCCTAGGGTTTCAGAAACCCTAGGTCTTTCCGTGTTCTGCTAACCATTTGGGCCATCCGGGCCTTGTATATTTTGGGCTAAGGGTGTATCGGGTTACAAAGGGGTATAGGGTTTAGGTAATTGGGCTTATCAGGCCTTGAGGCCTGTTTTATTATAAATGGACTGTTTAAAATAAACATTCATTTTTTTTGTTTTATTTATTTAATTATGGGCCCGGGCAGAAATGGGTTACTACAATATTTTATTATATATTTTTTACTATATATATTAATTATTTTACTATATTTTTATATGTAAATTTACTTAATATATCATTCTTATTATTTTATATTTTATCTATCATATAGTTTATATCATTATATATATGTGTTTTGTTTATAAATTTATTATATATCATATATTTTACCATAAATTACTCCTTACGTTACTTCTATTTTATTATAAAATATCTATTATTTTATTACTTATTAATTATATATGTTTTGAAATTTTTATTACTATATAAATATGTGTAATATCATTATTTAGTACATTATATCTTAGTATATTAAGTTATTAAACCTTATAATATGATTTGTACATGTACCAATTTTTTTTAAAAAGGGGTTCTCCTTTATTATTTTATATTATTCTAAATATTTCTAAATATCTTTATTTTTATTTCATTTGATTTATATTTTATATATTATAATTTGTTTATTTATTTTTGGTTTTCTTTTATTTTGATGTTGTTTAGTAGGTTAAATTTTATATATTATTTGTTTTTGTTTTAAATCAACTTTTGTCTTATGTATCACAGCATCATCGTTATCCACCTCTCCTTGAACAAGAGACAGTTCCAACGTGTCCTTATGAACAATTTCCTGTAAAGAATCTTGAATAACGTTATCAATATGATCAATAAAATAAAAGGAATCATCTTTGTAATAACCAAATTTTCCCGGCCCATAAATGAATAAATAAAAACAAAAACATAAATTAAAAATAATAAAGTTTATACAGTCCATGTACAAAGCCCAAAACTCATTTACATTTACAGCCCATTACTCGTTTACATTTGCACCCAAAGGCCTAAAATCCTTAGCCCAGATACCTAAAACTACCCAGTGCCCAATTACACCCAAGCCCGTATGCTACCCAAAATACACAGGGCCCAAGTGGCCTAATCTATTAACGGAAGACAGAGAGGCCTAGGGTTTCACAAACCCTAGGCGCCGCAAACACTTCAATCAACGCGTCTGTTTGTCTCGCGTCGTTTCAGTTACCCACTATCAGTGCCGTGGTTCCGGGTCATGATTCCAGGCTTCGAATCATGCCGTGGTCGACGCTTGAATCAACGCCGGTGTACCATTGTCAGCATTCGTTCACTGCTAAATCTCCTCGTTGGTACCTGCAAAAGGGGAAAGAAGAACGACAAAGGCAACACAAATATGGCAGGAAATAACATTAAATATGTAAAATACTATGTACAGTGGCTATAAAAGCCCGAATTAAAACGATGTAAAGAGAGGGGTTTTTTTTTAGAGAAAGAGAAATACGAATATATACAACAGTTTATCGACGAAAACAAAAAGGTGATTAGTTCTTTACCTGTTCTTCTTGCAAACATATACAAATGTTATAAAAATAAAAGAAAGGAGCGTTTATCATTGGATTTGCACAAAAAATGGAAGTTTTTCAGCTTCCGGTCGTCGCATACGTCGAAGTTGGCGACGGCGCGTGGGCGCGTGAGTCCGATGACTGGGGCTTGGCCCGACGGAGACCGGACCGGAGGACTGCCCTTTCCTCTCTTTCAGAGAGTTTTCAAAGTTTTTTTGAAAAACAGTTTCTAAAAATGAATTTTTGGGCCGAAAATTGACTTAAATGGTGTAATTAAAACGGTGTCGTTTTACTTAATCTGATAAGTACCAAAACGGCACCGTTTAAACCAGAATCCGTGTGTTGACCCAAAACCCGGATGAGATCCGCGTGTTTTTATTAAATGGGCAAATTGCTCAATTGATCCTTCCGTTTTTTCCAGAAATTTATAATTTTAATTTATTTTTATTCTTAAATTGGCCCTAACTTTTATATTTGTTTCAATTGGGTCCCAATAGTCCTTAAAGACTATTCAGGGAACGACGTCGTTTTTGGGATTAGGGCTAATTGCTCAGTGAGTCCTCAGAATTTAACGCGCATTTCAATTCGGCCCAAAATTTTCATTTATTTTATAATTAACCCTAAAATTTTAAAATTAAATTAAATTTAAATTTTGTTTTATAAATTCAATTTATTTTAAATACTATATATTTTTTTATATAAACATTAGTTATATATATAATAATATATTATTTTATTTATATTATTTATAATATTATATACATTTTTATAAATTTTATTATATGTTATTTATTCCATTTATATTTTATTATATACTTTTACTATATATATTAATTATTTTACTATATTTTTATATGTAAATTTACTTAATATATCATTCTTATTATTTTATATTTTATCTATCATATAGTTTATATCATTATATATATATGTATTTTGTTTATAAATTTATTATATATCATATATTTTACCATAAATTACTCCTTACGTTACTTCTATTTTATTATAAAATATATATTATTTTATTACTTATTAATTATATATGTTTTGAAATTTTTATTACTATAAATATGTGTAATATCATTATTTAGTACATTATATCTTAGTATATTAAGTTATTAAACCTTATAATATGATTTGTACATGTACCAATTTTTTTTTAAAAAGGGTTCTCCTTTATTATTTTATATTATTCTAAATATTTCTAAATATCTTTATTTTTATTTCATTTGATTTATATTTTATATATTATAATTTGTTTATTTATTTTTGGTTTTCTTTTATTTTGATGTTGTTTAGTAGGTTAAATTTTATATATTATTTGTTTTTATTTTTACATATTCGCATGAAATTAATTTTTTATGTTAATTTAAGTTACATTTGCATAAAATATTATCATATATATATATTGCAATTTATATTTGTTGTATTCATTATGCGCTACATTGTATTTTGCATGTAACAATAATGCATGAACATTTATGTTATTTATGATAATATATGCATAAAATGATAACGTATATTGTGTAATTTATGCCATTATTTATTATTTTTTATACTATATTTGCATAAAATGATAAAGCATGTATTATGTAGCTAGCTTTATTTAATATTAATTTCTTGTAATATGTGAAATACATCATTATTTTCAAAAAAAAAATAATGTCTCATTTGATTCAAAAGGAATTTTAAAAAGTGAGGCAATGTTTTTGGTATTGAGGAACTCGGGAAGTAGTGCCCTAACATGCTGGGTTGCGATTTCCCGTTTGTCTGAATGTCTAAAAATATCCTTTTAAACGAGTTTCACAAATCACAAGATGATTTCAGTTACGAAAGTTTAAAAATATCGTGTCCAATCATGCTGGATATGATGTTTATATTCTTTCGAAGCCAAAGAATCTTGATTCTTTTTAACTAAAATTATTACAGTTTTAAAGAGATCTTATTTCTAAATTCTTTCAAACTTTTGACATTAAGACAAAATTATTCAATTTGGTACCAATTTTGGGCGTTACGAGGGTGCTAATCCTTCCTCGTGTGTAACCGACTCCCAAACCTATTTTCTCGTAATTTTGTAGACCAAAACGTTTTATAAAGTGATCCAATCACACTTTAAAATGTTGGTGGCGACTCCCGTCTTTAAAATACCCTCTCCGTCTTTAAAAATCTTGTTTTTTTAAAAGGAGGTTTCGACACATACTTTTAATTTTTTTTAATTAATATACAACATACTTAGTGCCTTCACATTACAATGTACTGTTATGTTTGTTTGTATGTATAAGCGTATATGCATGCTGATAACTAAAAAGCATATGATTGAAAAACACCTAACCCCCCAATCTTACTTGTAAAAGGCTACTACACACAAAAAAATTGGAAGTAATAAGATTCTAATTGATCTCAAATGAATTCTCTAGAAAAGGAGTAGTCCTTTTAGCTTTGTCTCTTGTTGTCAATGGAATCTTTGAATTTGTTTAATGAACTGAAAAATGTTAGTATTCAATTTTAAAGAGATGGTTAATTTGTCAAATCAATATATGATTGGGTTAGTTAAAAGTAAGCATCGGAAAAAATAAACCCTAAAAATTGTGGAGTGTCACCAACTCATCATATGCATTGACTCTTGGAAAAGATCACTCTCGTTTTTCTTGCCTTTCTCAATGGTTGGCAAACTATGGTAGAAATTTCTGCATGCTTTACCTGCTTCTTTATTATAATAATTTGGTTACTATCATAATATTATGAACTAGGTATTGACTTTAATTTTTACATTTCATCATACTAAACTAGTTCCCTTTAGCTGTTGCTGAAGGCTTTGAGTCACTTCCTTGGAGAAAAATTAGCTTGAAAAATCTCATTGCTATTAGGTAAAAGGCTTAACAGAATTAAATTGAGTAGAGATATGCAACTGAGTCCTCTTTAGATGTTAATAAATGCTTTGGGTCACTGCCATTGGGGTTTTACATGATGATACTTAGCATCCTAGTCAAAAGGAAATTTTTAAACATAGGGAAGAGTACATGGTGTTCCATTTTTGCTATTTTGATTGTTACTGTTGTCATTGATTTCAGGCAGGACTTGTTCTGATGATCTGAGACTCTTATACCCTATTACTGTAAGGTTCATCTAGCTGCTGTTGGTCAGTTGGTGTTTCTACAAAATAATCCGAGGGGCTGCATTGAAGTGAAGGCTGCTAACCTTTACCAGCAACGGGCAAGGTCTAAACTCTCAGAACCTCATTATTTCTCTAAAGTAGATCATTTATGTTTTTTTTGAAGAGCAACTATTTATCCAATGCTAGTTCCTACTATTTTTTCCTCAACAAAGATATTTTAAAAATAAAAATCAAATAACGTAAATTTGATTATGCATTTATCCTATTATACATCTATGTTGTGATGCTGATGAAAAAAAACCTTTTACAACAAATGTACTTATAAATACTTCATACAAAAACAAATAAGATTATAGTCAAAATAACAATGTTCAAATATTAAAAATTAAGAGATTTTAGGTTAAAATTTTAATATGCGTTATTTTTTCTAGATTTCATATAAAAATATAAAAAGAAAAAAAATTACAATATTTTTATTATTTTCAAAAATAATTAAATAATTTAATACATTTTTTACTAAATTAAGTTTCAATTGATGGGTCACAGTTTTATAATTATATTAAATTGTTTTACTATTCCAACTTTATAATTTCAATCAAACTCGTTTATTTTACATAATTATTTATTGTTAGGTTAATTTAGGTAATATCAGTTGCGCTTAAAACTGACAAAACAAAAACCATTCCTTTCTAAGTTTTGTGTTTGTTTGAATTTGATAAGTTTCCCACTTAAATTTACTTCAATATTTTAATTTCGGTATATATACAAAAAATAATTAAAATATTATATCATTAAAAATTATCACATAATTTGGATTAATTTATTCAAATATTATTTAATTAAAATAATTTTTTAAAGGGAAATAATATTTATCTTAATATTAAATATATATCATATCATAACTTACAAAACTTACAAAACTTACATAATATATAAATATATAACTTACGTAATAAATAAATATATTTGATATCATAATTTACATAACTTACATTCCTTACATAAATTTATATCATATCATAACTTACATAACTTACAAAACTTACATAATATATAAATATATAACTTACATAACTTACATAATAAATAAATATATTTGATATCATAATTTACATAACTTACATTCTTTACATAAATTTATATCATATCATAACTTACATAACTTACAAAACTTACATAATACATAAATATATAACTTACATAACTTACGTAATAAATAAATATATTTCATATCATAATTTACATAACTTACACACCTTACATAAGTTTATATCATATTATAACTTACATAACTTACAAAACTTCCAAAAGTTACAAAACTTACTTAACTTACGTAATACATAAATATACACTTGAAAATCCCGCAACTTACCTGAATTAGTTTACACACATTAGAAACTTGGTACTTGATATGTATTATCTATTTTAGTAACCATAATTTATTGTAAAGTTTAGACTTCAAGAACAACGAAATGGATAGGAGTTGGATGAAATTGTCAAGGGTAAGCAACGCCTATCGAAATGGAGTACAAACTTTTCTAAATTTTGCATTTCAAAATGCAAGCCAAGAGAATATGATTCTTTGCCCGTGTAAGAAGTGTGACAACATCAATTGGCATTTTTGTGAAGTAGTCTACGAACATCTAATTGTTGATGGCTTTATTCGGGGGTATAAAAAATAGATTTTCCATGGAGAGTGTACATCTAGTAGAACCTCTTCAATGATTAATCCGACTTATCTTGATACTGCTTACCGTCAATTATGATAGACAAGATGACATGGAAGGTATGTTGCGGGATGCATTTAATATGCACAGTCATGGTGAACAATTGTTTCCACCTGGCTTTATTGCATCTGGTAATTGTAATATTGGTGGAAATGTTTTTTTTGCGAAACGGGAACAAGTGTACCTGATGAGGAGCCAAATGAAGAAGCGGCGAAGTTCTACAATTTACTTAATGAAATGAACGAAGAACTTTACGAGGGATCAAAATATTCGAAACTTTCCTTCTGCATTCGTCTATTTCACTTAAAATGTTTGGGAGTGTGGACCGAAAACTATTTTACAATACTGCTAGAGTTTCTAAGAGAGATGTTTCCATTTGCAAAAATCCCCTAGTCTTGTCAAGATATGAAGAGACTAATAAAAGATTTGGGCCTTGGGTACGATAAAATTCATAGTTGCCCAAATGACTGCATGTTGTACTGGGGTGATCAGAAAAACCAACAGTCTTGTCATGTTTGCGGTAAGTCTCGTTGGATGAATAGTAATACAGAAGATGTGAATACGGAAAAAGGTGGGGCACAGTTAAGAAAGAAGCCAGTCAAGGTTTTGCGATATTTCCCTTAATACCAAGACTTCAAAGGCTTTTCATGTCGTCAAAGACAGGCGAATCTATGAGGTGGCATAATGATCAACGGACCGATGATGGATTATTAAGACATCCTGCGGATTCTTTAGCTTGGAAATCATTTGACAGTAAATTTCCAAGCTTTGCAAGCGATCCTCGGAATGTGAGGCTTGGGCTAGCAGCTGGTGGCTTTAATCCATTTAAAATCATGAGTACTTCGTACAGTACTTGGCCAGTAGTGCTTGTTCCTTACAATTTGCCTCTATGGATTTGCATGAAACAATCTTCGTTTATTTTATCAATGATTATCCTTGGAGAGAAAGGTCTCGGAAATGATATTGACATCTATTTGCAGCCACTTATTGAAGAGTTAAAATAATTATGGTCAGGTGTTGAGACATATGATGTATTGAGAAAGGAGAACTTTAATTTACGTGCAGCTTTGTTGTGGACAATTAATGATTTCCCGACTTATGCTAATTTATTGGGTTGGAGTACTAAAGGACGTTATGCTTGTCTTTGTTGTGCTGCGCAAACTTATTCGAAGTGGTTGTACAATGGGAAGAAGTTCTCTTACATGGGCCATC
Organism: Gossypium longicalyx; assembly: GCA_025698465.1. Classification (NCBI taxonomy): domain Eukaryota; kingdom Viridiplantae; phylum Streptophyta; class Magnoliopsida; order Malvales; family Malvaceae; genus Gossypium; species Gossypium longicalyx. The sequence continues at coordinate 9,833,926 of CM047004.1, forward strand.
GTCGGTGGTTAGATGGAAATCATAAATTTAGATTTCAGAGGACTCTATTTGACTATACTGAAGAGTACAGAGGAGCTCCTGAGCAAACCATTGGATCTAAAATCTTGTTTATGTTAAAAGATATCAATTTTAGTTATGGAAAGATGAATCAACCACCTAACACGCAAACAAAGAGAAGATCGAGGGATGAATCTGATGGAGAGGATGATCCTAATGAGGTGGACTTGTGGAAAAAAAAGAGTATTTTTTTTTAGTTGCCTTATTGGGAGCACAACATTTTACGCCACAATCTTGATGTCATGCATATTGAGAAGAATGTCTGCGAGAACATAATTGGGACAATTTTGAATGTCGATGGAAAATCAAAAGACAATCTTCAGAGCTAACTTGATTTAGTTGACATGAGAATCCAGCGTGATCTTCATCCTCAAGTACTTCCGAATGAGAAATATCGGTTGCCGCCTTCTATTTTTTCAATGTCAAAGGAAGAGAAAGAAGTTTTTTGCATGGTGTTGAAGGATATAAAGGTCCCAGATGTGTATGCGTCAAATATATCTTGATGTGTGAGTCTCAAAGATCAAAGATTATATTCATTAAAATCACATGATTACCACATCTTGATGCAAGATTTACTCTCAATTGCTTTACGGTGCTGTATGTCAAAAAATGTAACGTCCTGTATAATTGAACTATCCAATATAATGAAAGTTATTTATGGCAAAGTTTTGGATGTTGAAGAACTTGAGAAAGTACAGGATCGAGCGGCTTTGACTTTATGCAATTTGGAGAAGATCTTTCCACCTTCCTTCTTCACTATTATGGTGCACTTGGTAATCCATCTCCCTCACGAAGCAATACTTGGTGGACCGATTTTTTATCGATGGATGTATCCTATAGAAATGTGCTAATTTATTTCTCAAGTATTCATTCATTCACCTCTATACATTTAGTTACAGCTTTTGATAAATATTATATATCGTGTTTAGGTTCCTAAGCAAATTGAAGTCATATTGTCACAATAAGCGTTATCCAGAAGGATCAATTGCTGAAGGCTACTTGGCAGAAGAGTGCATGACCTTCTGTTCTAGATATTTAGAAGATGCTAAAACACGATTGAATAGACCAAGTAGAAATGCTGGGCTTAATGATCATAACTTGGCCGAAACTTATTTATTTCAAAGTTATGGAGAACCAATCGGCAAAGTCGAAATTGCAGAATTAAATGATATATCATGGATACAAGCACATCAAAATGTACTTTTTCACCATGATTCAATTGAACCGTTGCGCAAGTAAGTTATAAAATTTCCTTACATATTCGTTGTTTTGATTTGTTTATCTTCTAACCAATTAAACTTGTTTTTAACATAGTGAGTACAAACAAATTTTGAGATCTCGTGCACGCTCTCGAAGATTACAACATCGAGAGATTAATAAGTTATTCACAGAATCTTTTCATGAATGGTTAAGCCAAACGGTATGTAACTAAAGTTAATAAGTTACATATAATCGCGAAATTTAGTTAATCAAATAAGAATGTTTTTACATAATACATTTATAATTATTCAATTTATTTTCGATTCAATAGGTTTAGAGTGGGAAGGACGTCAATGACGAAATTAAATGGCTTTCCCAAGGTCCGAACAGAGTAATGAAAAGATATAGTGCATTCCTCATCAACGGATACAGATTTCATACAAAGTATCGCGAGAGAATGAGGAGAACTCAAAATTGTGGAGTTGTTGTTAATTCTTCAATTACAAGTTATGCTAGTGCTAGGGACAGTAATCCGGTTGTGGGTAATGTGGAGTATTACGGACTTCTTACCGACATTATTGAGTTGGATTACTATGGCAGATGGAAAGTTGTCTTATTTCGGTGTGATTGGGCTGATGTTAATATCGCTCGAGGAATTAAAAAGATCAATTTGGTTTTACAATGGTGAATTTACGTAAGCTTGATTCACATCGGACAACAATTGATGGACGAGCCATATGTATTTTCCTCTCAAGTGAAACAAGTTTTTTATTCGAAAGATCCAACTGATGAGGGTTGGTATGTTGTACTCTGGAACACCCCTAGAGACTTGTTTGACATGGGTAATGGAAGTAGAGATGACATCGTCAAAAGATCAGAAACATTACCTTTTCCAGAACAAAACTTAGATGAAAATATCCCTAGTACTAGTACACAACATCAATGGGTTTGACATGATGTGGATGAAGATATTTACGAATAATGATGTAGTAAGATTTTACGTTTATTTAATTATATGTAATATTATAATTTTAATCTTGGTCATGTTATATAATTTGACAATTTTATATGTACTATTATTGTTGTAATTTGTTACTAAAACTTTAACTATTTTATGTGTATTGCAGGAAAAATGCGTAGAAGAATATTACGTGATTTAAGTATTGTCCAGAATACTCCAAATTCAGAAGAAGGAAACAATGAGCAGTAGACAGTTGTTGGATCTTCGAATGTGCCAGAGACACTTGACGAGCCTGAAGAATTTCAAAGTAATGTTAAGTTCATTTTTCATGTGTTGACTTTTATTATTGATTTATTTGTCAATTTTAATATAATAATAGTATATCATTTTTCAGCTGAAAGTGGTGGGACGCGCAGAGTTCGAGGACGTACGCTGCTTAGATATTTATACGACTTAGATCATGTTGAGCGTGTCAAAGTAAGTAAAAATACCCATGGTCAGCCTGTTGGATCTGAAGCTCGACTTTTAGTAGGCTATTTGGGCATTTTAGCACGAAATGCCAATATGTTGCCCATCAACTACGAATCATGGCATCACATGCCTGATAGCAACAGAAATCAGGCTCTCGCTAATATTAAGGTAACAAAATGTGAATGTAATTTATAATACTTTGGTTTAAGTTTCATTTATATTTACATTCTAAACTTGTGTTTTTTTAGGAGAGATTTGCTTTAGAGGTCTCCAATGATTATATCAAGAAGGCATTGGGTAAAAAATGGAGAGACAATAAAAGCACTTCAAAAAAACAATATTTTAAGCAAGACATAAGCCTCGAGGAAAAATTGAGAAATGTCCCGCCGGGAATGCTGAGGTACCAATAGGAAGATGCGGTTAGATTCTAGAATTCAAAGAAAGAGAGGTATTACGTATTTCTAAACTCTTATATATAGTGTTTACTATATACGTAATAATAATTTCATTATGTAGGACCGTGAGGGAGTTGGAACAAGCAGCGGGCAAAAACAAAAATTCACGCACACGGCAGGGTCGAGAAGTTTTACTTTTGTAGCTGAGGCCGAGGCATTATAAATTTATTAATTCTTTCAAATATTAATAACTTTCTACTATTAAATAGTATTTTTACTACTATATTGTAGGAAGTCAAACCTAGACAAAAAGTTGGACGCCTTTAGCTTTTTGATATTACGCATAGGAAGAAAGATGGATCTCCTATTACATCCAAAGCTGGAGAAATTATGGTATATTTACTTAATAATATTTGATTTATTCAAAATATTTATAATGTTCAATTATAATTGTTTAATTCAATTCATCATTAGTAGTTTTAAATAATGTTAAGTTATGTTGCATTCATTTTTATTATATATTTCGTTTCTAACTCTTTAATTGATTTTTTAGGAGAAACTAAAGGAGAAGAAGGCGGAATATGAAGCGATTGCTTCGACTGATAGTTCTGTTAATCTTGAGAACATTGATAACAGAATTATCACTGAAGTTTTGGGTCCTGAAAGGTACGGTCGGGTTCGATTTCAAGGATCTGGTGTTACCCCGACCCAATATTTTGGATCCGGCTCCCAGCAATACATGCCTTCCGGAAGTCAAGCTCAAGCTGAAGTTCAAAGGTTAAGAGATCAGATAGCTCAGATGCAAGCGAACACGGTTGAGCAAATTGCTGAGGTTCAACGAAAATATGAAGAACTCCAGCAACAACTTAGAGCGGAGCGCAGAGAGAGAGGCAGCAAGCGGCAAGAATAAGGACGCAGCGTAGCAGCCGAGAGAGAGAGCGAGAGGCAGCAGCGATGGCAGCAGAGTAGAGCAAAAAGTATGATGACCTCCACTCAGACTTGATGATGATGCGAGATGTTTCAAAAATGCATAAAAGCGCCATCTTAGACATTAGTTTTCTCGTTGTAAGAATGTTTTTAACTTTGTCACGTTTAACATTATTGTAAGAATATTTTAAATCATACTTTATTAATTACATTATATATCTTTCGTTAAATTTGAAGTATCATTTAGAATTAATATTTTTGGCTGTATTTTTATGCTAAATTTACTGTTTTTGGCTACATTTTATGCTATATTTGTTGTATTTGGTTGGATTTTAATGCAGGAAGGGCTGAATATTGGTGAAAAAATTGCATTGCAAATCTGCCAAAATTAGCGGCGTTTGTGGAGAAAACGCTGCTAAAAGCCATTACTTTTAGCGGCGCTTTTCGCACAAACGCCGCTAAAAAGCCATTACTTTTAGCGGCGCTTTTCGCACAAACGCCGCTAAAAGCCATGGCTTTTAGTAGCACTTTTTTTCAAACACCGCTAAAAGTCATGGCTTTTAGCGGCTTTTCTTTTAAATAAACGCCACCAATTTTTGCGGCGTTACCTACAGCGGCATTTTTTGCAGCGTTTTCAAAAGCGCCGCAAAAAGTTTTAGTGGCGCTTAAAAGCGCCGCTAAAGGCTAAAAAAAGCGCCGCTAAAAGTCTATTTTGTTGTAATGTAAAGGGATCAGTCCTTCTTTTTGCACCCATAAAATTTTAATGGAGGATGAATACAAACCATGTGTGCAAGCTCAAAAACGACTGAATCCTAACATGAAAGAAGTCGTTAAGACTGAGGTAATTAAACTTCTAGATGTTGGAGTTATTTATCCAATTTCTGACAGTACTTGGGTGAGTCCTGTGCAGGTTGTTTCTAAGAAGAGAGGCACGATTGTTGTAGCGAACGAGAAGAATGAGTTGATTCCAAAAGAACCGTCATAGGATGGAGAGTTCGCATTGACTATAGGAAGTTGAACGATGCCACAAGAAAAGATCACTTTCCTTTGCCATTCATTGATCAAATGTTGGAAATATTTTCTAGACATATGTATTATTGTTTCCTAGATGGACTCTCTGGCTACTTTCAAATCCCGATAACTCCCGAGGACCAAGAAAAAATGACATTTACATGTCCATATGGTATGTTTTCTTACCGAAGAATGTCTTTTGGATTATGTAATGCTCCTACTACTTTTCAACGCTACATGTTGGCCATTTTTGATGAACTCGTAGAAGACATTATCAAGGTTTTTATGGATGACTTCTCGGTATTCGGTAATTCTTTCCATCTTTGTCTTAAAAATTTTAAAACGAGTTCTAATGAGATGTGAGGAAACGAACCTTGTACTTAATTGGGAAAAATGTCACTTCATGGTTCAAGAAGGGATTGTGTTATGTCATAAAATTTCTAGTAAAGGGATTGAGGTTAATAGAGCGAAAATTAAAACCATTGAAAAATTACCTTCCCCTAGTTCAGTTAAGGCTATTCGAAGCTTTTTAGGACATGTTAGATCGTATAGAAGATTTATTAAAGATTTTTCTAAAATAGCTAAGCCTTTAACGAATTTGCTAGAAAAATATGTGTCTTTCGATTTTAGTCAAGAATGCTTAGAAACATTTAATACTCTTAAAGAAAAAGTAATTAATGCTCCGGCTATAGTTGCACCTGATTGGAATTTACCCTTTGAACTAATGTGTGATGCGAGTGATTTTGCAGTAGGTGCAGTTCTTAGACAACGAAGAGACAAGCATTTTCAACCGATTTATTATACTAGTAAGACATTGACAGTTGTACAAGAAAACTACACTACTACAGAAAAAGAATTGCTAGCTGTGGTCTTTGCATTTGATAAATTTAGGTCATATTTGATATTATCTAAAGTTGTCGTTCACACTGACCATTCGACTCTTCATTATCTCCTTACTAAATCAGATGCAAAACCTCTACTTATAAGATGGATTTTATTATTGCAGGAATTCAATTTAGAAATTTAGGACAAGAAGGGAGCTGAAAATCTTGCAGCGGATCACCTTTCCAGGTTAGAGAATTCACATCTCAAGGAGCTTGATGAAAATGAGATAAATGACTCGTTTCTTAAGGAAAAACTCTTGGTTATAACTGACTTTGAAGTTCCTTGGTTTGCGGGTATTATGAATTCTCTGCCGATGTGAAATATTATTTTTGGGAGGATCCTTTTCTTTTTCGTGTATATGCAGATCAAGTAATTCAGAGATGTATTGCAAAATCAGAAGCGAGTAAAATCTTGGAACATTGCCACTCAGGTCCAATAGGAGGACATTACAGTAGGACTAGGACAGCACATAAGAGGCTTGAATCAGGTTTTTATTGGCCCACACTGTTCAAAGACACTAACAGGTATGTTACTTCTTGTGATAGATGCCAAAGAGCAGGTAATATCTCTAAACATGATGAAATGCCTCAAACTTATATGTTCTCATGTGACATATTTGATGTCTATGGCATTGATTTTATGGGGCCCATTTCTAGCTCGTTTGGTAATAAATACATCCTAGTAGCAGTCGATTATATGTTAAAATGGATAGAAGCTCAGGCTTTACCCACTAATGATGCTAGAGTGGTAGTTAGATTTCTCAAGAAGCTCTTTTCTCGATTCAGAACACCTAGAGCAATTATTAGTTATAGGTGTACGCATTTTTGTAACGCTTAATTTGATAAAGTTCTTAAGAAGTATAGAGTACATCATAGGATAGATACCCCTTATCACCCTCAAACTAGTGGACAAGTTGAAGTCACAAATCAAGAGCTTAAACGCATCCTCGAGAAAATCGTAGAATCAAATAGGAAGGATTGGGTGATAAAAGTAGATGATGCTTTATGGGCTTATAGAACTACTTTTAAAACACCCATAGGAACATCTCCTTACAAACTTGTTTATGGAAAAAGTTGTCATTTACCATTTGAATTAGAGCACAAAGCATTATGGGCTACAAAATTCCTAAACTATGATCTCAAACTTACAGGTGAAAAGAAATTGATGCAGCTAAACAAGTTAGATGAGTGGCGAGCGAATGCCTATGAGAACTCGTGATTATATAAAGAAGCGATAAAGCAAAGCCATGATGCTCGTTTGAAGCAACCTAAACAATTTGTAGCCAAAGATCTTTTACTTTTATATAATTCAAGGCTCAAGTTTTTTCCCGAAAAGCTAAAATCAAGATGGTCAGGTCCATTCATAGTACAAACTGTTTTCCCCTACGGTACGATATAGGTAACTCATCCAGAATATGGCATATTCAAGGTAAACGGTCATATACTTAAACTTTATAGTTGTGAGGATTTTAGAAATGATAGAGAGGAACTTCAGCTCTGCAAACCTTCGTAATCATGCGCACAAGGTAAGTCTAGCTTAGACTTTAAATAAGCGCTTCTCGGGAGGCAACCCAAGTGTTAACACTATTAATTTCCTTATTTCCATTTCATAGTATTTATTTAAAATTGACTAAATATTAAAAATATAGGTTTTTGACCCATACGGCCTAGACACACAGGCGTATCCTTGGCCGTGTGAAACCTGAAGCTTAATTTTTCAAATTTAAAACAAGTCAGAGAGTTACACGGGCAAGGCACACAGCCGTGTGCGAGACACAGCTGTGCCACATGAGCATATGGGAAGTCATACGGGCGTGGGAGAAGTGAAGAAGGTGTCACACAGCCTGGACACACGGGCCTGTCCTAGACTGTGTGAAGATTGGGCTATTATTAATCGACACGGGCTAGGGAAAAGACCACATGGGCATGTAACACAGCCGTGTGGCCCAACAAGGGACTCACACAACCATGTTACCCCATAAAAAACCCTAATCCTTTTTTTTCCTTGTTTTGTCTTCTTCTCAAACTCTCCAACCCTAGCCGCCACAACTCTTTCCCCCTTTCCCACCGTCCGGCCACCAGACTCCTTCGACCGTCATCCCACCAACTAATGAACTATCCCCTCACCGCCCCCACTCTTCTTTCTCCCAACCAAAACCCCCTTTCCCTCTCATTCTTCTCCTTCCATCTCCCCTTCCCTCTCCCTCGTCCCTCAACCCCGACCCCAAGAACCAGACCAGCCACCCCTCACACCACTCCAACTCCCTCCATCCGCATCAGCCATCCAAACCCACCCTCAACCTATCCCTTTCCCCTTTCATTCCCTCTCCCTCTCCCTCTCTTTTCCTTAAACCCCACTTTGCACCGATCTAAACCACCCCACCACCAAGCCCACTCACAGCTCCGTCGACCCACCCCTGACCTTCTCTCCGATCACCGTCCATCGATAAATTGGTTTCCCCTATTTATTTTATTTTATTTTATTTTATTTTATTTATTCCTTTGATTCTTGCCATTTTCTATTGATTTTTATTATTTTGTTAGTTTTAGATTTATTATTATTTGATTTTATTGGTAATCTTTTGCTTCTTGTTCTTACCATTATTCTACATTTGTTAGGAATAGTATTGAATTCTGCTTGATTAATCATTTTTCCATGTTGCATCTTGTCATTCGTTCTTTTCGTTGCTGATTATAGTTCCTTTTGGTAGTTTTGTGGATTTAATTAGTCATCAATAATGTTAGGATTTTCGTTATTATTTACCTATTTTCATTATTAGGTGAATTGGCTTGTCCTTGTTAGTTTAGTTGCTATTTCTTTTTACTATTATTATTGCTAATTAGTTTCGTATGTTGTTAGTTTAAATTAATATATTGCCAGTTTTTGCATATAGGAATAAATTCTACATCTCAGCCACTTTTATTTTATCGCACTAAAGTCCTTCAAGTGATACTTTTGTCTTATTCACATGTTTATTCATAGGCTTCTCGATATGTTTGATTGGTGATTTTGTCGTTCCTGTTTTACCGATATTGGATTGTTCTATTTTTCAGGTACACAATGACAATCATGGCAAGTCCAAGACTGCCGTTCCAGCTTTGAAAAAGTGAAAGGGCCCTAGCGTAACTTCCTCCTAAAGCGCTTCTGTTGAGAACTGCCACCCTTTCCTCCGATTTTCGACAAGCCCTCAAGAGGATTTATATTAGCTCCATCGAGTACGACCACTCAGACTAAGTCGCTACATTAGTTGGGCCGCATTGGAGCAGGTCCGACCATCTGATGACGTACGTGCCCTTATCACCACAACTCTATGGGGAAGATTCTTCGACATCATCGAGCCCACTTACACGTAGCTTACCTTGGAGTTCTGCGCTACATTTGTTGTGCAGTAAGTCATGACGTCCCATGATGAGCCAGGCACCATCACTTTTCGCCTTAGTGGTTTTGTGCGACAGATAAGTGTCCCAGAGTTTAGTGCTACTGTAGGACTATACATAGAGGAATTTATGAGTGCTAAGGACTTTCTTCGACTTCATCGGCATATCCACCATGTGCCATCATGTTTTTAGACCGATCTTACAGCAAGCCAGACACAATATGACGCGAGTCGCTCGAAGTCGACTTCTCTCTTGTCGGTCTTACGGTACATTCACACCCTTTTAGCTCACACTTTGATAGGTCGGAGAGAGAGCACCAGAGTCATGAGCACTCATGACACTTATTTATTATAGAGCATGGTGTACGGGCATATATTTGATTTAGCATACTTCATCGCTCTAGCCTTCTGCCATCAGACTAACCGCCACAAGAAGGGCCCTATCTGCTTAGGCCCTTACGTGACTCGCCTCGCTCAACACTTCGGTCTCTTCGACACACCAGAACAGTCCTCCACGTTTACACTTGTCAGCCAAATGTCCCCACAGGGCATCTCGAGCATGATACACATGAGGATGATCGAGGGACGTTGTGGAGTAGATCTTTCTCAGTACAGATTGTTTCATTCTAATGCTCAGAATGAACCTGAGGACTTCACTGATGATGTTCCTCCTTATGACGAGGACCCACCACAGCCTCCACCTTCGAGTCACTGACCTGTTCCTTTTGTTGCTAGCTTTTGAAGAGTATCCACCGAGGAGTTCACTAGCTTCCGTCAGTACTGCATTCAGAGGTTCGACAGTATTAATGCAACATTGCAGCAGATTTGTCAGCATTTCCATATTGCCCCTCCTACGCCGACAACTCATGATGCTGATGCGTCTAATGATAAGGACCATTGAGTCCATGTATCATTTATTTTATTTTTATTTTTATTTTTATTTTTATTTTTATGTTTTTAGACTTCTTTTCTTTTTTATATTTTGAACTATATTTTCTTAATTATTATGGTTGTTTCTAATCGAGTAACCCTTTAATCTTCTTTGGTATTGTGTTTATTTTTTTATCAGTTGCTCAGAATCATGCACTACACCTACATTTATCTACTATTCCACTTTTCACTATTTTGGGCATTTCATCCAATATGCAGGGCAGTTTCAATTCTCTCCCTCTCTTATGATATTTTTTCTACTGTGATTATCTATTTTTGTACATTGAGGACAATATACATCTTAAGTGTGGGGAGGTTATTTATATGATTATTAGAAAATCCCTGAATTATGTCTTGTGTAGTAATTTTCTCATTTTACTATTAGAATGAATTCTTATTAATTTTTTATTTTTATTGATATGTTTTAGATTAAATTCATAAGTAATTGTGCATTGATTATTTAAACTTTAAGACATTAGAGAATCAAGCATGATAAGTCTATTTTTAGAAAAAAAAATTGCTAGGCTGTTTCCCTAAATTGAGGTATTATCTTGAAGTTTGAGATTTGTAAGATTGAAATCAAAAACCATATTGTCGAAACCTCCTTAAAAACGGGTTTTAAAAACGGGAAAACGGGAGTCGCCACCAACCTTTTAAAGTGTGATTGGATCACTTTATAAAACGTTTTGGTCTACGAAACTATGAGAAAATAGGTTCGGGATTCGGTTACGTACGAGGAAGGATTAGCACCCTCGTAACGCCCAAAATTGGTACCAAATTGAATAATTTTGTCTTAGTGTCAGAAGTTTGAAAGATTTTAGAAATGAGATTCCCTTAAAACCGTAATGTTTTAACTTTAAAAGAATCAAGATTCTTTCGTTTTAAAAGAGTACAAATATCATATCCAGCATGATTGGATACGATATCTTTAATCTTTTATAACTAAAATCATCTTGTGATTTGTAAAACCTGTTTAAAAGGATATTTTAGGTATTTAGACAAACGGGAAATCGCAACCCAGCATGTTAGGGCACTAATTCCCGAATTCCTAAATATAAAAACATTGCCTCACCTTTTAAAAATCTTTTTGAATTAAATGAGATGTTCTTGTTTTGAAGATAATGATGTATTCTACATTTTACAAGAAATTAAATAAACCTAGCTATAATATACATGCTTTATCATTTCATGTAAATATAGTAAAGGTGATGAACAAGGATCTAAATTACGTAATATGTTATTATTTCATGCATGGTCATAGATAACATAAATATACATACGTTATCATTACATGCAAAATACAACATGAAACATAATGAATTCAATGACAAAAATTGCATAATACATATATAACAACATTTCAATATTTAATAATAATTTAAAAAAAACTTACACAATTAATAAATAACAATACATAATTTATAAAAAAATAATATTATAAAATATATAATGAAATTAATTTATAGATAGAATAATAATAAAAATATATAGTGGATATAAACAAAATAATATATATCACTTTATATAACTAATATTAAAAAAATTAAATAATACATAAAGTATTTAAAATAAATTAAATATATAAAAGGATTAAAATTGAATTTAATTAAAGAATTTGGGGCTAAATGCAAAATAATAAAATATAACTGGGCCTAATTAAAACACAAGCTAAAAACTGAGGGACTCATTGGGTAATTAAACCCTAATCCCAAAACGACACCGTTTCCAGAATGGATTTTAAAGGCCGTTAGGATTAAATTGAAACAAATATAAAAGATTAGGGCCAAATTAAAATAAAAATAAAATGAAATTTAAAAATTTAAAAACACGGGGAGGATTAATTGGGCAATTTGCCCAATTTCCAAACACACGCGGATCCTCCCCGGGTAATCGGGTCAACACGCGGATCCTTTACCAAAACGGTGTCGTTTTAACGCTTATTGAATTAAGCAAAGCGACACCGTTTTTGTAGGGCTATATAAGCCCTGATTTTAGTTTTAAAATCATTTTAATCCGGTTCTGAAAAAAAAAATCCTCTGACAGAGGATCTAGGACCGGCATCGGAGCTCCGTCGAGCCACCGTTCTCTGGCGTTCACGCACCACCGCGAACGCCGCCACATGTGGCGGTCGGAAACTGGAAAATTTTCCGTTTCATCGTAGATTAGAAAAGGTTCGTCTTCCTTTTCCTTTTTTATTACCAGTATGTATTAAAAGATAGATAAAGTATTCACCTTTATATTCTCTGATCACTGCTGATTACTTTGTATATAAAATACTCTGTTTTTATTGAATCTTTTTGTGTATTCCAAAAAAAAAAACACCCTCTACTTTTACAAATCGGAAGAAAGGCTTTATAGCCTTTAGACTATACATGTTTAGGAAAGAAATCTTTGATTTCTTTCCTTATTGGTTTCAGTTTATCTGCTGCTATTTGGTTTCCTTTTCTGCTTCGTGTCTGCTAGTTTCTTTTATTCTGTCTTGTAGGTATTCGCGAGAATATCATGGTGGTTTCGATTCACGCATTGATCGCGGCGTGGTACGAGGCCAAAGTAACGGCGCCCATGGAGCCCACTGGAACGGCACGAGACGAATGGTCATGACGCTTTGGGATGCTTACGGCGTCTAGAGTTTCTAAAACCCTAGGTCTTTCTATTTTCTGTTAACAAATTGGGCCACCTGGGCCTCGTTTGTTTTTGGGTCTGGGTGTAACGGGTAAAATGTAATCGGGTCTTTATTGGGTTGTAATTGGGCTGTTGGGTTATGTATTTAATTTTGGGCTCTGTATGTAGACTGTTTAAAATAAATAAACATTTATTTTATTTTATTTTAAGGCCCGGGCAATATATAGTTCATACAGCTGCCCCTCTTTGCTCATTGCTGTGTAACAGGAATAGAGCTAAGATATAAAAGAATAAATTTTGCCCAGGCTCGCCGAGTCTTGAGTTCCTCGATCTGCTCCTCGTTAAATACAGAAATGCCCAAATCATCTTGGATCTGCCTCGACAAAAGTCAAATCTGCTATGTCTTTGATTTGCTCCCCGTCAAATACAAAAATGCCCAAATCACTATCTTCGATCTGCTCTCTGACAATACAGAGACGCCAAATCTGCTATCTTTGATCTGCTCTCTGACAATACAGGGACGCCAAATCTACTATCTTTGATTTGCTCTCTGACAATACAGAGACGCTAAATCTGTTCTCTGACAATACAGAGACGCTAAATCTACTCTCTGTCAATACAGAGACGCCAAATCTGCTAGCTTCGATTTGTTCTCTTACAATACAAATATGCCAAATCATGTTATCTCCGATTTGCTCCCCGTCTAATACAAAGATGCCAAATCTATCATCTTGGATCTGCTTCGATGTAAACACCTGAAGGTCAGATCTGTTATGTCTTCGATCTGCTCCCCGTCTAATACAGAGATGCCAAATCTGTCTTCTTGGATCTGCTTCGATGTAAACACATGAAGGTCAGATCTACTATATTTTTTATCTGCTCCCCATCTAATACAGAGATGCCAAATCATCTTGGATCTGCTTCAATGAAGGTTAGATCTACTGTGTTTTTTATCTGCTCCCCGTCTAATACAGAGATGCCAAATCATCTTGGATCTACTTTAATGAAGGTCAGATCTGCTATGTCTTCGATTTGCTCTCCGTCGAATATGGAGATGCCAAATCTGTTTCTTCGATTTGTTCTCTGACAATACAGAGATGCCAAATCATCTTAGATCTACTTCAGCATAAACACGTGAAAGCCAAATCTGCTATGTCTTCGATCTACTCCTTGTAAACGCAAGGATGCCAAATCATCTTGGATCTACTTCGATTTGAAAACATCCGAAGGTTAGATCTGCTACGTCTTCGATCTGCTCTCCGTCGAATATAGAGATGCCAAATCTGTTTCTTTGATTTGTTCTCTGACAATACAGAGATGTTAAATCATCTTGGATCTGCTTCATCGTAAACACCTGAAGGCCAAATCACTATATGCTTTAGCTCGTTACCCTACTTTGCTTAGGGGTTAAGGCGCATCAATCTTCATTGTCCCTTGAAGGACATAACCTGTATAATGTGTATGAGTTCATGCCTAATGATTAGGATGCTATGATTGAAGTGAATCAAATGCTCCTAATTAAACCTGTTATAATGCAAAATGTTTATGAACATGACCCCTATTCCAGACGTCACCACTCATTCTTTCATCGAAGTTTATCCTTATTTCTCTGGAAGTATCATTCCTACTCAGCCTGTGGGTTTGTACCATTCTTCAAATGCTATGACCCACCAAAAATGTTTGTAAGATGATCCTCTCTTAGGATCGAATCGTTTGATTTGTCCAATCATCATTTTGGACTAAAGAAAGAATTTCCTTAAGTTCTTTCAAACCTCACTTACGTGAATTCCTCGAACAATTGTTCTATTTTAGTTTCTTGTAATATCTAGAAATTTCCAGAGTAATGAGCAAAACTTCATTTGTGAAAATTATTTAGTTCATCTACCATTATTTTAATGCAACATACTTTAAGAATAATGGAAGATAAATTTAATCTTGAGAATAATGAATTTGTCAAAAATACAAAGGAAGTTAATCTGATAGCCTATCTTTGAGAAGAAAGAGAATCTAAAGATAGCAAACAAGACAAAAGTTAGATGCCCTAGATATCGCCGCTTGAGCGTCTATACACCAGCTCCATGAAGACTTTCTTGAGTTCAACATGTGTTTAAAAGTTCCAAAGTACTTTGTTGATGCCCCGATATGCAATGCGCTTCACTCTTTGTTGAATCAGATATAGCAAGATTACTGTGTGCTCTTCAAAATTTGAGCTGCCCTTTCGGGTTTTCAACTCAAAACCCCTTTGGTCACAAGGCGCCCTTTGCGGGTTTTCACCTTGGCCTCTCCATTTTTTTTTATTTTTATTTTATTTATTTATTTTATTTTTTTGGAAACTCAAGGCGCCCTTTACGGGTTTTCACCTTGGATTCTCCTCTCCTTTAGACAAAGTACTTTTTGACTGAGTCTGAATTCACTGGATTGGGTAAACTCTTCCCATCCATTTTTGCTAAGATCAATGCACCCCCAGAGAAAGCCTTTTTCACGACATACGGCCCTTCCCAATTCGGCATCCATTTTCCTCTAAAGTCCTTCTGAATGGGAAGGATCTTTTTCAACACAAGATCCCCCTCATGGAATTCTCTTGGTCGTCCTTTCTTGTCATAAGCCCGCATCATTCGCTTCTGATACAGCTGACCATGACGAATGACCCTTAGCCTCTTTTCCTCAATCAAGTTCAACTGATGATATCGCGATTG
The DNA here is from genome assembly GCA_025698465.1 of Gossypium longicalyx. NCBI lineage: Eukaryota > Viridiplantae > Streptophyta > Magnoliopsida > Malvales > Malvaceae > Gossypium > Gossypium longicalyx. The sequence goes on from CM047004.1 coordinate 9,849,457, forward strand.
TATCCATTCAGCCTCATCCAACTTTATTTCTGACAAGACCCGGAGAGACGGTATCTCTACTTCAATGGGTAACACTGCTTCCATCCCATAAACCAATGAGAAAGGAGTTGCCCCTGTAGAAGTTCTGACGGACGTTCGATAAGCTAAGAGTGCAAACGGTAATTTCTCATGCCAATCTCTATAGGTTTTAGTCATTTTTCCCACTATCTTCTTGATGTTTTTGTTGGCTGCTTCTATTGCCCTATTCATTTTTGGGGGATACGGAGAAGAGTTATGATGCTTAATCTTGAACTGACTACAAACTTCTGCTATCGTTCTGTTGTTCAAGTTCAATGCATTGTCTGATATGATCCTTTCAGGCATCCCATACTGGCAAATAATCTCTTTCTTCAAGAATCGACTCACAGCCGACTTAGTAACATTCGGGTAAGAAGCAGCCTCTACCCACTTCGTGAAGTAATCAATGACCACAAAGATAAAGCGATACCCATTTGAAGCTTTTAGTGATATTGGCCCAATGACATCCATGCCCCACATGAAAAAAGGCCATGGATAAGTCATAACATGTAAAGGTGAAGGTGGTACATGAATCCTGTCTCCATAAATCTGACATTTATGGCATTTCTTGGCGTAGTTGATACAATCCCCTTCCATAGTAGACCAATAATATCCAAACCTCATGATTTATCTAGCCATCGTGAAACTATTAGCGTGCGTCCCACAAACACCCTCGTGAACTTCTTCCAAGATTAACTTAGCTTCCACGGCGTCAACACATCTCAACAGTACTTGGTCCTTTCTTCTTTTGTACAAGATGTCCCTATCCAAAATGTAGTCACAAGCTAATCTTCTTAAAGTTCGCTTATCATTTTCAGTTGCCTGTTCTGGGTATTTACGATCTCTCACATATCACAATATATCCTGATACCATGGGTTTTCATCCTTTTCTTCTTCTTCAATGTTACAACAGCGAGTTGGAGCCTCAAAGATACTCATCTAAATGGGTCTCATCTCCTCCTCTTTATTTGCTTTAATCATTGAAGCCAAAGTTGCTAGAGCATTTTCCATCTGGTTTTCGTCTCGTGGGATATAATTGAAAGTGATGTCATTGAACTCCTCAAGTAACCCCAAAACTACCTTTCGATAATTGATCAGTTTAGGATCCCTTGTCTCCCATTCACCTTTTAGCTGGTAAATTACCAACGCAGAGTCTCCATATACTTCCAAGGTTCTTATTCCTTGTTCTATAGCCGCTCGGAGTCCCATGATGCATGCTTCATACTCGGGCATATTGTTTGTGCAATCAAAATCCAACTTGCACGTGAATGGGTAATAATCACCATTTGGGGATACCAAGACTCCCCAATTCCATTTCCCACTGCATTGGATGCCCCATCAAAGCTCAACTTCCAAGAATGATCCTCTGTAGTTGCTATACATATCAACTCCTCATTTGGGAAATCAAAATTCAACCGCTCGTAGTCTTTTAGAGCTCTACTAGCCAGAAATTCCGCTATCGCACTTCCTTTTACAGCCTTCTGACTCACATAGACTATGTCAAATTCTGAAAGCAATATTTGCCACCTTTCCATTCTCCCGTTTACTGTTGTTGACTCCATCATGTACTTTAATGGATCAAGTTTTGAAATAAGCCAAGTAGTATGATATAGCATGTACTGTCTTAACCTCCGAGTAGTCCAAATCAAAGCACAACACAATTTTTCGATAGGTGAGTATCTCATTTCACATTCGGTGAATTTCTTACTGAGATAATATATCGCCTTCTCCTTTCTTCCTGACTCATCATGTTGGCCAAGCACACATCCCATAGAATTACTAAACACTGATAAGTATAGTATTAATGGTCTATCTGGATTGGGCAGAGATAACACTGGAGCATTTAACAAGTATTGCTTAACCTTATCAAAAGCATTCTGGCATTCCTCATCCTAAGTGCCTTGATTGTGCTTTCTAAGGAGGCAAAAGATAGGATCACACTTCTTAGTTAGTTGTGAAATAAACCAAGCGATGTAATTCAATCTTCCTAGAAATCCTCGAACTTCCTTCTGAGTTTGCAGTGGAGGCAATTCTTGTATGGCTCTGACCTTGTCTGAGTCAACTTTAATTCCCTTTTCACTGACTACGAAGCCTAATAACTTTCCCGATCTAGCTCCAAAGGTACACTTCGCTAGATTAAGTTTTAACTAAAACTTCCTTAATCTTAAGAATAGTTTCCTTAAAACTTCAATATGTTCCTCCTCTGATCGAGATTTGGCAATCATATCATCAACATATACCTCAATTTCCTTGTGCATCATATCATGAAATAAAGTCACCATAGCCTTTTGGTATGTTGCCCCTACATTCTTCAACCCAAAGGGAATTACCTTGTAACAGAAAGTCCCCCACAAAGTAATGAAGGTGGTTTTATCCATGTCCTCAGGATGCATCTTTATCTAATTGTACCTTGAAAAACCATCCATGAAGGAGAATAACGAATATCTCGCTGTGTTGTCTACCAAAGTGTCTATGTGAGGTAGAGGAAAATTATCTTTTGGGCTAGCTTTGTTTAGATCCCTGTAATCAACACACATTCGTACCTTCCCATCCTTCTTAGGAACTAGTACAATGTTAGCTACCCATTCAGAATACTTCACCTCTTGTAAGAATCCTGTATCAAACTGCTTCTTGACTTCGTCCTTTATTTTCAGTAAGATATCTGGCCTCATTCTTCGCAACTTCTGTTGAACTGACTTACAATCTTGTTTTATTGGAAGACGATGCACCACAATATCAGTATTTAACCCTGGCATATCTTGTTAGGACCATGCGAAGATATACTTGAACTCACATAGCAACTCAATCAGTCCTTACCTTGTGTCCTTGGCAATATGCGTGCCGATTTTCACCTCTTTCCCTTTCTCTAGGGCTACATTCTCTATTGCCTCTTTCTCATGGGGCATGATTTGTTTCTCCTCTTGTTTTACCATCCTCAACAGATCCAAAGACACATCACAATCCTGGACATCTTCAAAATCCTGAGATTCTTCTAAACACAAATCTTGCTCGCTAGAGAAATCAGGATTTGATATATTAGTGCTCATGCCATTGATATTTAGAAATCTGTGAAGTATAAAGAATATACAAAGAATGAATGAATTTAAGAATGATTATTTATGGGCTATGAATGAAAGAATAAGAATTGCCAAAATTTAAAGGAATATTGGTTGATAAAAATGAAACAATACTCGTTCAAATTGATAAAAGTTATGTTTTATTTAAATAATAATAGATGATCGTAAGCCTATTTCACAAATGTAATCCTATTACTCCTAGGCTCTAGAGTAACAAGAATGTTTCGAGAATTACTCTGAAGAGTTCCTCAAGACTACAGGAAGTTCCTCCACAGTCTAATTGTTCAAAAAGCTTCCCGGTTCGTAAGGGCGAATGCCCTCAAGGTTTCCTTGCTTTGATTCTTCGTCATGTATAGCATTAATCTGACGACTCTCTTCTATAAGTAACCCTCCCGATATGAAGGTTTGGAATATTAGAAGGAATGTCATCGGCTCCCATTCCACTTCTCTTCTATTAAGGCGTGCCCTTCTTCCCTCTTGGCGATTCTCAATTTCCTTCCTCCTTTGCTTATAGTCTGGTTTGAAGCCCAGAACAAAGCGATCTCTCTTCCCTTTAAGTTCTGGGATTTGAGTCCCTCATTGTAGGTATTTTCCTAACCCTTTTCTTGGTAAGGCTCCCTTTCCTACCATCATTCGTAAAGCCATCCTCGTAGCTCTTGCTATCTTTGGCACCAGTAGCTCACTCCCTTCTGAAATGAAGGTCGCATTTACAAATTCCAAAGAGCGAAAGGAACACTCAATAGACTCTTCGTTTGTCTCGACATAAGACTGCGGCTATAATGTCCTCCTCCGCATTGATGGTTACTAACCGTCCATCCGTCACTAATTTTAATTTCTGGTGCAATGATGAGGGCACCGCTCTCGCTGAGTGTATCCATGGCTTGCCTAAAAAGTAATTGTAGGAAGGCTTGATATCCATCACCAAGAAATCTACTTCGTATATATTTGGCCCAATTTCCAAAAGGATATCAATTCATCCTATCACCTTTCTTTCTGTACCATCGAAGGCACTTACCACATTTTGACATGTCTTCATGTGAGAATCGTCAATGGGTAATCTATTCAATGTACATAACGGTAAAACATTCAAGGTCGATCCATTATCAATAAGTACGTTTGGGAGTGTGTACCCCTTACATCTAGTTGTGATGTGCAAGGCTTTAGTTGACCCCCTGCCCCCCGGTGGGATTTCATCATCATTAAAGTAGATGAAATTATCCGCACTCATGTTATTCACCAACCGGTCCAACTTGTTAACGGATATGTCATAGGTGACATATGTTTCATTAAGCACCTTCATTAATGCATCCCTATGCACTTCAGAACTTAGAAGTAGAGCCAATACTAATATGCGAGCCGGCTGCTTACGTAATTGCTCGACCACGCTATACTCGCTATGCTTAAGGAACTTTAGAAATTCCTTAGCCTCCTCTTCCTTTACTAGCTCCTTGACAGTCATTTCTGCCCCTTTCTCCTTTTCCGTACTAACACCTTTTGCTTTTGTGGGCTCCTCTCTGATGCCCACCGTATCATACCGCTTCCTATTCCGTGTATGGGAACCTTCACCTTGAGCTTCCTTAGAAGCACTTGCTATATCTTCCTTCTCCAACATTGACACATGGCAGTTATAACTCCATGGTACCCTCTTGTCATCTTTATAAGGGAAAGAAACAGGTTTATGAATGATGACCTTAGGCACCATTTATGTTTCAACTTCGTTACTTCTTGGTAGAGAAATAATAATCCTCGGCCGATTTTGATTCTTCTATTCATTCTCCAGCACACATACTTGTTTTTCACGAGAGCTACCTTCAAAAATTTGTAGCTCTTTATTGTCTATAAAGCCTTGCACCAAGGCCTTGAATTCTTCACAATTTTGAACTTCATGTCTCTGGAACTCATGGAACTCCCCATAGTTCCTTATTTCTCCTCTCTCATTTTTAGAGGTTAACATACCTCTCTTCATCATCTCCTCCCAAATCACCTTCATAGGCATCGTTACCTCAACAACATCTTCCTTCATTCTCATCTCACCGGCTTTGCCAATGGCATTCACTCCTTGATCGTTATGATTTGGCAACGGGTTTTTAGTATTTGGGGTACTATCAAATTTCACAACCCCTATCTTGATCAACCTCTCCACGGCCTTCTTGAATTCGATATAATTTTCAATCGAGTGTCCCGATATTCCAGCGTGGTACTCGCATCTGGCGTTTGCATCATACCATTTAGGATATGGGGGCTGTAGTGGTTTCAAGTGGAAAGGAGCAATAGCATGTGCATCATATAAACTTTGATAATGCTCACGATACGTCACAGGGATAGGTTTGAATTGCATCCTCTCGTACTTTGTGCCAGATTCCTGTCCTTGAGAACCCTGTTGCCCAACCGCAGCTGCTTTGGGTTGACCCACTGTGACTACCTTCGAGTTGAAGCTACTTGTGTTGTTCACCTCGTTATCTTTTCTCCTTGGGGCCAATCTTTTGGCCGCTTCCCCTTCAATTTTGCCACTTCTTATGGCGTTCTCAATCATCTCTCCCGCCATGACTATGTCCGCAAAACTTTTGGTAGTGCTTCCAATCATGTGAGTAATGAATGGAGCTTTCAGAGTGTTGATGAATAACATGGTGGTCTCTTTCTCCAGCAGTGGTGGTTGAACCTGCATTGCCACCTCTCTCCACCTCTGTGCATATCGCCTAAAATTCTCATTAGGCTTCTTCTCCATGTTTTGCAGAGTGATCCTATCAGGAGCCATGTCAGTCACATGATTGTACTGCTGCATGAAGGCTTGCGCAAGATCCCTCCATGAATTTATTCTAGCCCAGCTCAACTGATTGTACCACCTGGCTACCGCTCCCACTAAACTGTCTTAGAAACAATGGATCAACAGCTGATCATTGTTTACGTATCCGTTCATCCTTCTACAGAACATCGTGATGTGGGCCTCTGGGCAAGTAGTACCATTGTACTTCTCGAACTCTGGCATCTTGAATTTGTGAGGAAGCACTAAGTTTGGGACCAAGCTTAGATCTTTGGAATCAACTCCATGATGCCCATCAGCACTCTCTAAAGCTTTAAATTTCTCCTCCAACCATCGGCAACGTTCCTCCAACTGTCTTGTAGCTTCGGCTCTCAAATCTTCTTTTTCAGCTATATCCAAGTCAGGAATGAGAGGATTGGTAGGGTTATCACCCAAATTGAATCCCGAGCCAGTTGGGTAATTCATATGGATCCCAGCATCAACCAGCCTATGTTGAGGCCTTATATTTACAGATGGTCCTTTAGGAGGTGCTTCGTTTTGTGTAGGCCCATGGGGTGGAGTAAAGCCTAGAGGATGATCCTCTTCCTCCTCACTAGTGATTGCCATAGGGGCTTTTCCTTTATCAGTGGCCCTCAACAACTGAGCCATCTCAGTTATCATATTCCTCTGAGCCTCTAGCATTTACTCCCTCGTGTCATTTTGCATTTTTGCCAATTGCTCTTGCAATTGGTCCTGCATGTCCTTCTGTAGCTGTTCAAATCTTTGGTCCATATTTTTCAACTTAGCGCGTGTACCATAAGGATGTGTTGCTTCCTGATTTTCTTTCTCTTACTCTCTTTCTCCCTAATAATTTTAACTAATTAGGGTCTTTCTATAAACTTGAATGCATATGATATGATGAAATGCAAATGCATGAATGCAAAAAGATGTCGATTCTGGTTCAGTTTCATTTTATGAAACGTTATTTAAGGAGAAAAATATTTTCATAAAACGGATTACAAATATATTTTCGCCTGTAGGCCTAGAGTCTTAACCTTATCCAATAATAATGCTAACTCTCGTCCTTTGTCTGACGATAACTCATACATTGTACTCAGCGTTCTAGCTTGTATTGCCAAATCCTGCAAATGTTCAGCAACCTCTAGAATCTGAACTAGGACCTGTTCCATGACATGATCTCTATCTCTCACTTGATCTCGAAGATGGTGAAGTTCTCCCTTCCACTATTCTTCTCTTGCCTCGAGCTGCTCAATCCGTAGCTCACAGTCCTGTAGTGCTGCTTCTAACCCTCCAATATTGTGCTTCATTTCCTCGATCTTGTTTAAACTTGCTTTTAACTCAGCTGCGGAATTACAACTTCTATAATAATGAAGAGATTGTCCAAGCTCTATCACCTTAACCTTTAACCCTTGATTTTCCTTTTCTAAGGCCTGATTACGTGACTGCATCTCTTGGAACTTCTTCTCCCAATACTCGGTTTTGGCTTTTTCCTCCTAAATTTCATGCTGCCACTGCTCTGAAGATCTTTATAATCCGACCCTTTTCAACGTTACTTGGGCTTTCTTGTAATGTGTCTTTAAATCATCTCGATCTTCCTCAATCTTTCTCTTTTCCTTTTTCACCTTTTTGACTTCCATTTTTTGAACATCGACGTCGAGACTTAAGCACATTTTTTCCTCTTCGAGCTTCTCAATCCTCTTTTCAAGCTCTGAATTCTTTCTTTCAAACTGTTGTTTCATAACTTCCAACTCTGATGGAATCACTCATAAGCTCTCCTCTAATGATCGAGCCACCCCCAAGATTGGCCTAGGGACATTATCGCTGACTCTCCTACTAAACCATCATTTATACTCAAGGGTTGACGTTGATCCTTCAGTCAAGATCTTCATACAGAAAGGCTTCTTCCAAGCCTCAGAAATTTCTCGCATCTTCTTCTTATAATGATCTCCTTTATAAGGGAAATCACTCTGAGCCAAACCCTGTGTAGCAGGTATAAACTTCCTCGCCTGATATTGCCTTAGAACAAGCAATGGTGTATATCCAACAACTCCCCAAATTCCTGGCAAAGGGACCCAATCAAAACTGCCATATCGGTAAAGGACTTCACTAGGAACCAACCAAGGAGCCTTCCACATAGCTTCTTCCTCTCGAAGGTTTTGCAGAATATATATCCACCTCTCTTCTGAAATGCCATCTCTCCTAGTCATGTTCACTACTTACTTTAAGGGAGAATAACCCTCAAAGAATACTCGGCAAGGAACCTTATCGAGCTTCCAGAAGTGGCTATGAACCCAAACCAACAGCAACTGTGAACATCCAATGAACCTTCCTTCACCAGCTTTTCGACATGCGCTTAAAGATCTTATCGTCTCAGCTAGGATTGCGGGCACGGGTGTGTTCTGTTTACCAATTCGATCGAATAAATCTGCAACCGCCTCATCTATATGCCCCAACGCCTTTGGGAAAATCACCATGCCGTAAATACTCAAAACCAGGACATCGACCCTTTTCTTCACATCTGGATGTGTTGATATTAAGTCCCTCAAAACGGCACATGGAATGCACTTACTATCACCCTTTTGTTGCAGTCGAGCTACAGCCCACTACTCACTCATCCCAATAATCATTACCAATTTCTTCGTAAAAGCTGGAAGGCTAGCAGGCCTAACATAAGCCTTGTAACCCTGAATCTTCGGGCAACGCAGTAAAGTCATATACTCCTCTAAAGTAGGTACAAGATCAACATCACCAAATGTAAAGCAACTATAAGTAGGGTTCCAGAACTGTACCATAGCTCGAAACAAGTGCCTATCTACCTTAACGTCTAGCAAATAGGGAAGGTCTCCATAATTCTGATAGAAGAGCTGCTTAGCCTCGTCATCCTATTGGGTCCAAGTATCTCTCAGCTCCTGCAACTCATTCTGCATCGAATTAACACGGGTGAAGTCCCATAACTCTGACGTATACCCCTCGGTGGCACTATCTCCTTTCTCTAGCTGGGTTCTCTCTGACCAGGTACAGACAGAAGCATTGTCCTCCACTTTATTAAGGTATTCGTTCCTCATTACAAAACTTTCTAATCTAGAAATCGAGCCTTGAATCGACACATTTAAATGCGAAATGACATGCAATGACAGCAAAATAAAAAAAAGGGTCAGTATTATATATATAAGAGAATGATAAACAAATACTTACAAGGGTAATTTTCTAAAGGTATCACTATTTCCCTAGGGTAAGCACTTAAAGGTTCACTATATGAGTTTTAGCTCTAAAGCAAGGGTACCTGAACCAGCAGACTCCTCGGTCTTCACCTATTATAGGCTCATATAGACCAAGTTCAGTTCAGGGGGACACATCTCCCTATGGCCATACGGAGATGAAAACCTCACGAAGACATAGGTACAGTATCTCGGAAGCAATCCACTAGCTCATACGAAGGTGAAAACCTCACGAAAGCGTAGCTTCTCACTCCCACTTAAGGGTGTGACCACAACGGTCATGCAAATGCAATATACGACAATAAGATAACATACATATGCAGTAAACACATGTAAAACAGGATCAAATTTAAAATTTTCCAAACATCCGACATTAAGACATAAAATAATCAATTTATTGGCTCGACTCTCTTAATTCCCTAATGGAGTCGCCAAGCTGTCGAAACCTCCTTAAAAACGGGTTTTAAAAACGAAAAAACGGGAGTTGCCACCAACCTTTTAAAGTGTGATTAGATCACTTTATAAAACATTTTGGTCTACGAAACTATGAGAAAATAGGTTCGGTAATCGGTTACGTACGAGGAAGGATTAGTACCCTCGTAACGCCCAAAATTGGTACCAAATTGAATAATTTTGTCTTAGTGTCAAAAGTTTGAAAGATTTTAGAAATGAGATTCCCTTAAAACCGTAATGTTTTAAATTTAAAAGAATCAAGATTCTTTCATTTTAAAAGAGTACAAATATCATATCCAGCATGATTGGATACGATATCTTTAATCGTTTATAACTAAAATCATCTTGTGATTTGTAAAACCTGTTTAAAAGGATATTTTAGGTATTTAGACAAACGGGAAATCGCAACCCAGCATGTTAGGGCACTAATTCCCGAATTCCTAAATATCAAAACATTGCCTCACCTTTTAAAAATCTTTTTGAATTAAATGAGATATTCTTGTTTTGAAGATAATGATGTATTCTACATTTTACAAGAAATTAAATAAACCTAGCTACAATATACATGCTTTATCATTTCATGTAAATATAGTAAAGGTGACGAACAAGGATCTAAATTACGTAATATGTTATTATTTCATGCATGGTCATAGATAACATAAATATACATACGTTATCATTACATGTAAAATACAACATGGAACATAATGAATTCAATGACAAAAATTGCATAATACATATATAACAACATTTCAATATTTAATAATAATTTTTAAAAAAAACTTACACAATTAATAAATAATAATACATAATTTATAAAAATATAATATTATAAAATATATAATGAAATTAATTTATAGATAGAATAAAAAAATATAGTGGATATAAACAAAATAATATATATCACTTTATATAACTAATATTAAAAAAATTAAATAATACATAAAGTATTTAAAATAAATTAAATATATAAAATAATTAAAATTGAATTTAATTAAAGAATTTGGGGCTAAATGCAAAATAATAAAAATATAACTGGACCTAATTAAAACACAAGCTAAAAACTGAGGGACTCATTGGGTAATTAAACTCTAATCCCAAAACGACACCGTTTCCAGAATGGATTTTAAAGGCCGTTAGGATTAAATTGAAACAAATATAAAAGATTAGGGCCAAATTAAAATAAAAATGAAATGAAATTAAAAAATTTAAAAACACGGGAGGATTAATTGGGAATTTGCCCATTTTCCAAAAACACGCAGATCCTCCCTGGGTAATCGGGTCAACACGCGGATCCTTTACCAAAACGGTGCCGTTTTAATGCTTATTGAATTAAGCAAAACGACACCATTTTTTTAGGGCTATATAAGCCCTGATTTTAGTTTTAAAATCATTTTAATCCGGTTCTGAAAAAAAGAAAGAAATCCTCTGAAAGAGGATCTAGGACCGGCATCGGAGCTCCGTCAAGCCACCGTTCTCTGGCGTTCACGCGCCACCGCCAATGCCGCCACATGTGGCAGTCGGAAACTGGAAAATTTCCCGTTTCATCGCAGATTAGAAAAGGTTCGTCTTCCTTTTCCTTTTTTATTACCAGTATGTATTAAAAGATAGATAAAGTATTCATCGTTATATTCTCTTATCGCTGCTGATTACTTTGTATATAAAATACTCTGTTTTTATTGAATCTTTTTGTGTATTCCAAAAAAAAAAACACCCTCTACTTTTACAAATCGGAAGAAAGGCTTTATAGCCTTTAGACTATACATGTTTAGGAAAGAAATCTTTGATTTTTTTCCTTATTGGTTTCAGTTTATCTGCTGCTATTTGGTTTCCTTTTCTGCTTCGTGTCTATTGGTTTCTTTTATTCTGTTTTGCAGGTATTCACGAGAATATCACGGTGGTTTCGATTCACATGTTGATCGCGGCGTGGTACGAGGCCAAAGTCACGGCGCCCATGGAGCCCACTGGAACGTCACGAGACGAACGGTCATGACACTTTGGGATGCTTGCGGCGCCTAGGGTTTTTGAAACCCTAGGTCTCTCTGTTTTCTATTAACAAATTGGGCCACTTGGGCTTCGTTTGTTTTTAGGTCTGGGTGTAACGGGTAAAATGTAATCGGGTCTTTATTGGGTTGTAATTGGGCTGTTGGGTTATGTATTTAATTTTGGGCTCTGTATATGGACTGTTTAAAATAAATAAACATTTATTTTATTTTATTTTAAGGCCCGGGCAAAATATAGTTCATACACATATTTTTTGTGAGATTTTGAGCCTTTAGAGCATACACTTTTCTTGCTCACTTTATTATTGGTTAAGTGTGTCAATACTGATTGGTTATTCTAGAACTTGCTTTGATTATCCATGTCGAGACCACATCTTTGATTTGATATACTGAGATGATAAAGGCACCTAGGTTTTAACCCACTTATCCCAAAAAGCCTACCTTCATAATTAGCCCTTAGTGAACCCCTTTGAGCCTAATAAACCGTTTCTTGATCTACCCTTAATATTAACCCATAACTCATTCTTTTTTATTCATTGAAAATTTTCTCTATTTTATTGACTCCCTTTTTGTCGAGATTTGATTTGGTCAGTTGCCTAACTATGTTCTTTTGTTTCAGTTGTTAAATTATCTCTTATTATCCATAATTCAAAAAAAATATGATTATTACTAGTTCTATGATATTTGAGCTTAAACGGTTAATTTCACATTTTTTAGAAGAAGCTCGTGTTATTATTGATAATTTCAATTGATGTAATTATTTAGCATTAGTTTACTTTTCTAGTTAGGTAATTTATCAATTCAATTCTGATTCTAACCCTCTTTTTCAGCCTTTATCCACACCTTTAACCCAAGCCCTATTACAACCCTTTAAAGACCTTTTGATTTGTGTATCATCTCATTTTATAGTGGTGGAGATTTGATTTTCATACAAACCTATGGTAATGACTTTTCATATTTGACTTTTGGGTGCTTATTTTTGAACCTTAAACACCTTGAGTGATTTGAGTGAATCTTTAGTGAGGATGTCAATTCTTGTCGGTTTTGAATTAAAGGTAATTACTTAGATAAGGGGAACTACCTATGTTTTCATGCTTTAAAAAATGCGTGACTTAGATTGTTTGAATCTTTTGTGCTCGTTTAGTTGAATTATCAATGTATGACTATTTGTGAATTATGACAAAATATTATTGATGAGAATTATAAATTGAGAAAGTTTAATTTTAATTGTGAGTTGAGGATTTTGCTTGAGGACAAATAAATGCTTAAGTCTGGGGATATTTGATAAGTCATAAAAATAACATGTTTTAATCCCATTCTTGATGCATTTTTGGATGATTTATTATATAATTTAGTGAATTTGATGCTCCTAATCCTTTAATTTCATGATTCTATACTTTGGAGAGCATAGGGGAGCAAAAGGAGTGGAAAACGGGCCAAAATCAGACAAAACAAGCTATTTTAAGGATCCATATGGCCAAGCCATTCCCACACGGGCTGAGCACACGCCCATGTGCCAGCCCGTGTCGATATCAATCATTGTTTCCCAAACACACAAAAAAAAAGCCAATTTTTAGGGTTTCTAAGCAATCTAAAGTCTATAAATGCACACTAGAAGAAGATCTAAGGGAGCACACAGAGTAGAACGAAGAAATTACTCGAAGAATGCCATCTGAATCAACTCAGAAGCAGGATTTCCCTCAAGATTGAAGATCTTTAGTCAACTTCTTTAAAAGTTTTTGGGTTTTTTTATGTTTTTTGTTTTCCTAATTTTGAGATGTTTTCCTCTCTAAGTATGAACTAAATTCCTTAGATACCTAGGGAAGATGAAACCTATGACGGATCTTGTTATTTAATTTTCTGAATTACATGATAAATACTTGATTTCTTGATCTCAATTATGTGTACTTATTCCATGTTTTAATGTTCTTAGGATACTAATTCATGATTGATGTGCATAATTCAGTGGAGCAAAAGTCTCTGTTTAAAAGTAGATCTGGCATAATTGAGTGGAGTTGCATGCAATCCTAGAAATAGGACGACATAAATCTACTGGATTAGAGTCAAATCTAATAGGGGAATCCATAGATCGAGTTAATATGACAATAGGGGTTTTAATTAGAAAGAGATTTCAATTAATCAACCTAGATTCAGTTATTTTTACTCTTGAAAGAGATATTAATATAATTTAGAGATTTCTACGGATCAAGGCAAGTGAATAAATTACTTAATTCAGATTTCAAATAATAAGTGAAGTCTAGGTGGATTCTTTCCTAGGTATTGTCTCTCTCATTGGTATATTTGATTATTTTCTTACTTTACTCTCTTTCGAGTTTTTAATAATTAGTTTAAATAATTTTAAATTAAAAACAAACATCTTCAATTTATCAGCTAGATAATAGAAAGATAGTAAGTACTAGTACTTTTAGTCCTCGTGGATACGATATTCCTGACTCACCATGGCTATACTATTATTCGATAGGTGCACCTGCCTTTGTTGTGAGTTTAGTTAGTTAAGTGAATCATCATCATGTAGGCTTCTCTTTTATTGTCCCTCAAAACCCACCACAACTTGCTTCAACATCCATTACAACGCCTGCAACATTGAACTTCATCCCCCTAAGGGAAGGTGGATTCCATAGAAAAATTTTCTCGATTGACTATGCTCCTCAATGAACTACAATTCTTAGGTCAACACCACCAATATCATTCAAAAATTGAAAGTCAGCATGAGCCATCCTTGCCTCAACATGATGCCGAAATTGATATCAACCATAATCTTTTATGGAGTCCTGTCAAATTCACAATTCAACATAGCAAAACAAAATCATCAAAACACCCAACAAGTTTCCATTGAAAACCCCACCAAGGCGACCAAGTTCCTTACCAATGATTTCAACCTACTCAATATACATTTTTGGGATCCAATAATGACATAGAGAAAATATCCTCCTGTTGAACCTCACATAATGCATTAAAGACGCCTCCAATGATCCCTAGGCTATCAAAGGAATTCTTTAACTCTAAAATATCCCTCCCTGGCAAATTTTTATCCGAATATAGCAAATATTTATCCGAATCCCAAATGGTTTCTTAAACATCAATCAATGATGCTTCCATTCCTCACCAAACCCTCTACCTTCCACTAATTCAATCTCTTAGAAATGAAATAATTACCTTTTTGAAAACTACTCTTATCTCATATTTTATAACACCTCTAGAAGACCCCTCTACCACATAAAATCTAGAATCAAAATTATTATCACCCTAGGCCTTTCTAAATATGTCAATAGTAACCGAGATTAATTTTGGTTCCTGAATATAAAACATATTCTTTTTAGCTTTGCATATCACTCTTTAAACTAGTCTTGCTTAGCCTTTAAAATCATAACCCATATATTCCATTACAACAACCACATTTTCCACCCCAAATAATGAATTACCGAAACAAAAAGAAAACCACACAATTAACGAATACTAGCCTTCTCGGTTCAAAATTGCAACCTACCCTTCCCTCTACCACACGACTCTATAGGCTTTCTAACCTCATAATTTCATCAAAAACTTCCCGCTCATCTCCCGTAATGCTAAATCCCAATTTTTTCCAACTTTCCACGCGTTCTTTCCCTATTTGAGAATCAAACTCTTCCTATTACTAATATCAAAAGAAACTAATGAGCCCGCTCGTACGGGTCTGCCAGACTCTATGACCTCTTATCTGTAAATGAGTACTGCACGTGGTCATTTTCTACTCCCATGATAAAGGCATTTATTTCCTACTGGTCCTCCAAGTTTTTTGTGTTGGGGGTCGCTGCATGGAACCTTTTCACGTAGTCTTAAAAGGATTCACCCTCCCGCTGTTTCACTAACATCAATCTCACAGGCGTGTTCATAATCGCTCGGTGGGCTCTAAACCTGCCTAAGAACATCTAGCCCAGCTGTGAGAAGTTGCAGACCGAACCTTGTGGGAGAGATAGGTACCAATCTTTGGCACTTCCTTTTAACATTGTCAAGAAGGCTTTGCACTTTACTGCATCTAACGCCCTCAACATGTTCATATAATCGTTGCATTGCATCAGGTGAGCCAGTGGAACCCTCATTCCCTCGAACATGTCTTTTGGGACCTTGAAATTGTCTGGTAAACCTATTGTCGCAATTTTGGGGGGCCAACGAGTTTTTGGAGTAGAACAACCAGTTCATATCCTATGACATAGTATGTAATGCCCGTACGTCTCAGCATAGCTCGTCCATTCCGTTTTTCCATTCTTTCACTTTGTGCTCGGGGCTTCATCTTGTGTATTCACCTTATCCTGGGAGCTAGAGTAGTTCACGTTCATCTTTCTTCATAGCTCCTAATTTTATTTTAGTAGTTCTTGCTAAAAGGCATGTTGTTCTACACAGTCGTGCTTCTTGAGTGGCCATTTGCTCTCTCATGAACTTCATCTGCTCTAGAGGGCCAAAAACTACTGTGGGGGTGCCTCTTGGTTGAGAGGAAGCAACAATCCTTGACTTGTGGAGAGGTTCAGGTCCAATGAAGGGGAAGATCCCCAACGAATCGCATTGTCGAGGTTTTCTAGCTTATCGATGAACCATGCAACAAACAAGTCTGTCTCATTGTGTTGGGCACCAGAACTCGATGCTCCAGTCTGTCCTGACGAAATATTGAAAGGGGAAGTTTCGCTTGGGTGAGCCATTTTCTTCGAGTGTCGAGGAAAACTTAATCAAACTAGAAGAAATTTGATGATCAAAAGTAAGTCCACATTCATCACACCAATTGTTGAGTAATATTTTCCTTGTCTTATTGACATGAGTATCCACGTATTTATACATGTTTTTACTGCTACCATTACAGCTCATGATAGGACCCCCACTATTTTTTCTTGACTCTGCTGCCTCCAGTATTGACGTTCTCTGCGAGCTCCAGGTTTGCTGGGCACATGTCTATGAAGTACGCAGTCCTTTCTATTTCTAGGACTGGCATTCAGGGTGAGCCCTGTACCTGCCGGATTCGTGCCTGGGTTGCCTGTGGAGTACATGGTAGTTCCTACAAGTTCTTTGGGCACATATGAGGTGAAACTGTGACCTTCCCCAGGTCTCCGCGAGCTGGGTTCATAACCCTATCTTGCGAACTGGTTCTGCGAGTTGTACCTGCGATCTTGCCCTATGAGTTTGTGCATGGTTCCTATGAGTTGGGTCTGTTGCCTCTCTCTACTATCTGGTTCGCCTTGTTGTCCTCTCGTAGTTGGTTCATGGGTCGGTGGCCCAGATCATTTCTAGGGTTCGAGTCTCATGCTATTGACGTATAACAAAAATAATTGATTTTTCTATTAATCTATTAAATAAACAAACATGCTTTCTTTTCTCTCTTATAATATTTTAATTTTTTTCATTTTTAAAAAAAATTTAATTTTCTTTTATTCTCTAGGCAGCCAAAATTTTTATTTTTTAATTTTCTATTTCAAACTTTTAATTAAACACCAAAATTTGATAACATCACCAATGATGGTTATAATTTTTCAATTTTTAATTTTTTCCAAAGATTTTCTTAGTTTATTTATTTATTTATTTTTAGTTGTTGATTTCAATTTTCTTTACATTATATTTTCCGCTTAAGATTTTAGCATTTTCAATTTCCAATTATTTTGTTTATGCTCTTTTTGTTGCATTTTAGTTTTATGGTGTTTTTATTTTTTATAAAAAATAATATTAAATAACTCAATTAAAATTATTTAAAAAAGTAATTTAATTAAGTTTAAATTAAATTAAAAAATATATTATATATGGATGAGTGTATAATAATATTATACATATTTAAAAGTTGATAATGTAGTACTATTTTATCGGCACCTAAAAATTATATAGTTTAAGATTATCTTAATATAAATTATTTTCTAAAATATATTACTTATTTTGATAGTTCAAATATAGTACTAATAAAAAATTCCTATTATTAAAGATTTTGGACAAACAATAAAAAATGATATATTATAAACTAAATGCTTCCTATTCAATTTTTTATTTTTATTTTCTTAATACTCAATAAATAGACTATAATAATTTTTAAATAATATATAATTAATATGTAGCAAAAAATAATATTGTGAAAAATAGAAAGTTGATAGTGATAATGTATTGCAAAAATAAAAAAAAAGAAAAGAAAAAATAAATAACACAATTTTTTTCATGAAAACCCTTTAGAGGAAAAAACATGAGTAGAAGAGAAGATAATTCACTATGTCAAATTCGAATGATTACAAGAGGAGTAGACTATGTCTATATGTAAAACCATATTCTAATCAAAATAAAATAGAACTAATGTAGTAAGGTTAAAACACCTTATTGATCAAATCAACATTAAATAGTGGAAGTATACTTTTATTTGAACTTCTCTTGCACACTTGTATTTTACCACTTGTATTTTATATTATCATGAATTTGGGTCACATCTCTAATAAATATCAAGTAAAAAAATAATTTTTTTAGATGACAGTAATCGTAAAAGCTTTTTTATGTCAACTTTTATTTCAATTATAATTGTTTTACCTAATTTTTTTTAGTAATTGTAAATTAAATTATAAATATTTTTAAATGTAAAATTATCACAACTTCTATTAAATTATAATTATTCTTAAATGTATAATTATAATAAATTTTATTTTTATTATTTTTTTATTAATATTTCAAAATAAATATCATAATTATTTTTAAATATCAATTTAGTAATATGATAAAAAATAAAGGATATTCTTATTAGTTCAAAAGTTTTTTTTCTAAACTGGTGTTTAAATATATATATATATATATATTATAGATTAATCACGAGTGGGATTTGAGTTTTATTATTTCTATTAGATTATGTGAAATTGATTATGTGAGTAAAAAATTATGTAACAAATGTATTTATAAAATTAATGTAAAAATAATGAGATTTTGGTTGAAATTGTAAAGTCTGGACATTAAATTCTATTATAAGATACTTTAGGTTCAAATCTCATTATGTGTATAATTTTTTTAGATTCCATATAAAAAAATAGAAAGACAAAATATGTAAAAAAATATTTGTTATTTTTGTAAAATAATATTTTTCTAATAATTTCATAACTCGCTTAAGACTTAGTTAATGAATTACTACAACTTGTATAGATGCACATTTCAAACAAACAAAACTGTATGAGTGGTTGAACTTCCGAAAAATGGCAAGTTTCACTCTTATGAATAAATTGGATTAATTTCACCTGATGCCCTCAAACTAGAATTTAGATTTTAAATTGCTTCCAAGCTTCAAAGTATTAGCTACATATCAATTAAGACCATTCCATCAATCTAGTCATTAGCTTGAACATTAAATGCTAGCTCAAATCTGACATATAGCATTTTTAAAATACATTAATCAAATTATAAATACGTACATATCTATTGCATAGATAGATTGGATCTAACGTTGTCTATTTTTTAACACATCAAGTCAAAACTTTGTATACGGTATAAATACAAATATTTACAATTTAATTCAAGTGTTCTAAATTTCTACATGTCATATCTAACCAACATTTGATGCAGGGGCGAAGCCAAGGGGGATGGCATGGGCCCCGGCCCCCCTAAAATGTAAATTTACTCTTTTGGCCCTTAAATTTTTAAAAAAAATTTAAATTAGTAAAGGTAAAATGTTACTTTGGCCCCCTAAAATTATAAAAATTTGATTTAATCGTTTATAAACTATAAATATATAAACTATAAAAAATTAAAATTTTATCCGGCCCCCCTAAATATTTATTCTGGCTTTACCCTTGATTTGATGGCTAAATGGATAATTAGGTGAAAAGATATGATTGAAATAATATTAATATTTTATAATTCAATTATAGATGTAAGAAAATATGTATTACAAGAAAGAAATGCTAATTATAGAAAAACATTTTTATATTGAAATAATACTTTTTTAGGATAAAAAGATTATTATCGTGTTTATTATTAGTGAAAAAAAATCATAAATAAATTTAAGATGTTATCAAGTATTTTTAAGTGTTTTTTTTAAATAAGAAAATACAGTTATTTAACAATATTCAGATCCTTGCTGGTAAATTTTTTTCATTAATACTCAATAATAGAATAATTATTCATATTAAAAAGTGAAACAAGCCAAGTTAAAATGAGAACATTTTGTTATTATTATATCCATAATGATTAAACCTAAAGTTGAAACAAAACAAACTAAATAGAATCCTCTAAAACATTAATTAACTTTTGTGAATGCTGCAGAAGGTTGAAAGATTGCTTAAAATCAAAGTGGCATAAAACATCCTTCAACCAAAGCCATGGATATTGCCTCACATGATGGCTTCCACTCTATTATTTATGTGTTTGATTTAGGATTTGGACAGTGTTAGAGTGTCGTTGATGACAGTAATTGGACATAATATAATTTATATTATAACAAATTCTCTCACTGAGCCATCAATTCAGCTGTTGGTGAAACACCATAATATCAAATGAGTATTTAGTAATATTTGTTAAAAATTATATTTTGGTAATTTTTCTAAAAACAATTCTACATGACAAAAATATTTAAGGGTTTGGAAACTGTTATTTAGATTTTAATTTTGACATTTTAAATTTGGCCGGATTGAAAATCAATCTACGTACCCGTCCTCTAAAAACTGATTTATCAAGTAATCAATACGAATCGATTAAAACAAACAAAAAATCGACTGAGGAGGAACTTGTGCAAATTTTAGATCGTGATGTAAAGGTTTTGAGAAGAAAATAAATCCCTCTTGTTAAGGTTCTGTGGCCAAACCATAACAAGGAAGAGACTACATGGGGACCGGAAGACACGTTTCGACAACAATATCCTCATCTGTTCGAATCAGGTAAATTTCGAACACGAAATTTTTTTGAGGGGAGAATTGTAACACCCCAAAAATAAATAGGTTTAGATGAAATAAATAACCAAAAAATAACTTGGTTTTGATGGTTAAGTGTTTAGTAAACTTCATAGAGATCTTAGGTTTAAGCTACATTATTCCTATTTTCCTTTTTTTTTTCAATTCCAATCAAGGAACAAAATCATTGTAACAGCCCGATTTTTAGTGGTGTCAGAAATAGTGGTTCGAGGCCACCAAATTCGGCAAGTAAGCATTATTATTTAATATTTACGAGTCAAATATGGATTTTAAAAAGGTTTTTGATTTGATAATTTGTGTTTGATAATGATAATTTAAGTCAAGTAGTTTTAGAAAATGAGGTATCGAGATCTTGTTTCTATAAACCGAGCCGTAAATATTTTTATAAATATTTATATAGTGTCAATAAAGTGGTATTGAATTTTCGTTGAAAAATTTTAACATTTCAATAGTTAATTAATTAAAAACGACTAAATTGTAAAAGATGTAAAATTTAATCACTATTTGATTAAATTGGTAATTGATAAAAGAAAAGGGACTTAAATGGTAATTAAACCATGGTCAAAGTTTCCAAGCGGTGGTGTTATGATTGATTCTACTAGCTTTTGGATTAATTGTTCTTTTAGTCCTAATAAGTTTGCGATTAAATTGTAAATAAGTTTATTTAATTAGAATTTAATTAAATTGAAGGACCAATTGTGAAATTAAACCTTACTTTGATGGTAATTGTGCCATATATTTATGTGATGGAGAAATATGGGCATAGATTTGGTGTTTTAAATTAATTATTAACCAAGGGTAATATGGTAATTTGATGGATTAAATTAAATTAAAATAAAAACATAAGTAAAAAAGGGGTGGTTATCATCTTCTTCCCTAAATTACAACTGAAAGCTTCCACGAAAATAGAGCTAAGGTTTGGCCAAGCTTTAAAATCCAATCGATTAGGATTGTGTGGAAAATTGAGGAAAATAGAAAATTACCAAAATGGCCCTGAATCTTAATATTTATGCAATTTAGCCAAGTAAGTATATGTAACAAAATTGTATATTTATATGATTGGTTTTGAATATTATGTATGTGAATTATATAAATTGACATATATGAAAATAAATCACATATCCAACAATGATCGACAAGCATAAAGTCCTAATTGAACACATGAAAATTCGACGGATACAAGCTTCCCGAATTGGTTGTGGTCCTGCATGTGTTGCAGACACACCACAGCTTGAAAGATCGTCCTGTTATTAGCTTTCATGAGCTTCCTATTATATGGTTCTTGCAAGCTTCCCTTTAATAGCTCTTCGGAGCATCCCGATCAGTTGTGACCTTGCATGTGTTGTGGACACACCGTAGCTCTTATGAGCGTCCTGAAATATGGGTCTTCGGAGCTTCCTGTTTAAAGGATATTCATGAGCTTCCCGATTAATGGCTCTCCAAAGCTTCTCGATATTGCTTGCTTGAACTTCTCGATATTGGCTCATATGAGCTTCCGGTTAATGGCTCTCCAGAGCTTCCCGTTACATGGCTCATATGAGCTTCCCGTTATACGACTCGGAAGAGCTTCCCGTTAATGTGCTCATACGAGCATTCATGTATATGAATTGACGGATAATATATGAATTGACGGATTACAATTTTGTACACTTTGAGTGTACTTCCCGTGTATCCATCGATATTTTAAATAGTTCAACTGGCACAATTATGATATGAAACAATATGAATACGAATTGAATTATTACCCGTGTATACCTGAAATACATGAAACCGATATTACATGACTTGTTGAAATATGAGATAGAAGATACATAAGTATGAAACTTGTCTGATGACTAAGTACATTAATAATTACGACTATTACTAGAATATATATATATGAAATACATGGAAATGATGGTACATGGTATAATGATATAAAGAAATGAATGATATGCATCATGATATGTACATATGTGAATATCTTTTAGATGTTTATACAAGGAAATTAAGGAAATTGAGACGAGTAATAAACTCAAGTGTGACATTTTGAGAAAATAAGTTTATCAATGTTGAAGTTATATGGAATA
Source organism: Gossypium longicalyx (assembly GCA_025698465.1). NCBI lineage: Eukaryota > Viridiplantae > Streptophyta > Magnoliopsida > Malvales > Malvaceae > Gossypium > Gossypium longicalyx. The sequence continues at coordinate 9,871,998 of CM047004.1, forward strand.
TGTGTAAGTACGCTAACAAGTGTTGTTGTTGTTGATGCTTAGGCAAGTGCCAAGTTATTGGTTGAATGGTAATATGTTTATTTACATGATGCGTTGAAATGTTAAGTACTGAAGAGAAAATATGCAAGTGCTAATGAAAGAGTGGTAAAGTTTAAATTGTACAATTTCTTATGAAAAGACTTATCATGGGATTAATTCGAGAAAGGCTATGGTTGAATATTATGCTTATGACTTGTGAGTTATGCACATGGAATGAGTGTGAAAAGTAAAGAAATGCAAACGAAGATAAAAAAATTTAGAAGAGTTTAAAGTTATTTAAAATCCTACTATGCTAGGATAACATGTAAAAGTGATACTGTGGATTTATTCATCTTGTGAGTCGATGAATATAGCTTCATGAGTATCGCGGTACCATTATTGGATTATTTACAATATGAATAAATTTCATATTTGAAATGAATTGATATGATTAAAATTTATATGAACTTACTAAGCATCTATTGCTTACGAATTTGTTTTTCTTTACTTTTCAGATTATCAGAAGCTCGGTCAGGTTGGATGCTTGTCGGATCTATATCACACTATCCATCAATTCTATCGATACTTTCGAAAGTTTTGATTATGTTTATAACGGCATGTATTGTAACAGTCTGATTTTGACCCTAGTCGGAATAGTGGTTTCGGGACCACATATTCGAGTCAGAAAAATGGTTAATTATTATTTTACATGCTTATGATATGTGAATTAATATGTGTGAAAGCCTCGTGTGAAAATTTAACTGTTTGTGTGCTTAATTCGCAAAAAGAACCTAATCGCGTAAAGTGTAAAAGCTGTGTGATAGATGTTAAAGCACCTATTTGATTTAGCTTACTTAAATAAGGGTCCTTGCATGTCAAATTTACCATTTGTTTTAAGGGTGGACAAATATGGACATGTAGTTGGTAATTTTAATGTTATTTCATTGAGGGCAAAATGGTAAAAGGTGAATATAATGCTTAAAATAATAAAACAAAGCATGTAAATGGCCATTTTCACTTTGTTCATACCGAAATTGAAGAAAGAAAATCTAGGTTTTCATGTTTTAACATTCGACCATTGAGGAACTTGATTAAAGTATGGTTTTGACTCGATTTTTGATAATTTCTACATTTTTGAGATCGTTGCTATGTGTCATGTCTCAATTTCTGAAATTGTTGATGATTTTATAAGATGCCATTGTTGATTTTGTGAGCTTTTTTATGATAAATGGTGAAATATGAAAGCTTGATAATAGATAGATATACTTTGTATTGGGATTTTTGAAGAATTTGAGTATTTTGGGATAATTTATGAAAATGAGAAATTAAGGGACTAAAACGAGAAATAAATGAATTGTGTGGACTAGTATGAGTACTAGGAGAATTCGACTAAATTTGTGTGTATGCAATTTATTTGTATGTTGTGATTTGGTGAAATAGGGACTAAAGTGTCGAAATGTGAAAACGTAAGGGCTAGTTTGCAAATTGCCCTAAATATGTGTTTATGGATTAAATTGAATTAATTGGTGAATAAAAGGGTTAATTTTGAAAACATATAGATCAAGAAATGAGGAATTCAGACTTAGATCGAGGAAAGTCGAAGGTTATCGAGTAGATAGTCCGAGTTGACAAAGTCTGAGTACCAGGTAAGTTTGTACTTAAAATATGAGGTTAAGTAAGTTTTGATGCCTTTATTATACATGGTTTGTATATAATTGAATTGGACAATATGATGATGAACCGAAAGTTTTGGCACTAAGTGTGCGATTTAAACTAGCTTTGCACTAAGCGTGCGATTTAAACTAGCTTTGGCTATTTGAGACACTAAGTGTGCGATATCGATTTAGTTTCGATTAATTGAAATGGCACTAAGTGTGCGGAATCATTTTAGTTTTGGCTAATCTTTACAGCACTAAGTGTACGGATGTTAGAGTATGAATAAGTTACGGAAAATCTTGAAATATTCAAGTAAGAGGTGAGGATGAAAGTAAATAAGTATGGAAGATTCAGGTATGTATGATACCTTTGTGGTAGATGATATTATCCAAGTAAATTTCATTGAATTGTTATGAACATATGGATTGGTTTAGCATAGATTGATAGATGATTTAAGATTTTTATAAATACTTATGTATTGATATTTATGTTTTCTATATTGTTGATGATTATAGTACGAGCTTACTAAGCTTTTAAAAGCTTACTTTGTGTGTTTGCATTGTTTTATAGATATCAAAGCTACTGCAAGCTCGGGGATCGTCAAGGATCGTCACCACACTATCGTACCTCATTTTTGTACTTTTGAAAATATATATATTTGAAGTATGGCATGTATAGGCTAGTAGTTGGGAAGTATGTTTTGTGATGTATATATTTCGCCATGTGATTTGGCAAATTTAGTGTTTGAATTCATGGTTGTAAACGGTTGATAATATTATGGTATGAAAGATGTATGTTTTAGCATAAAGAATGGTTGATTGGGTTGTACATATATGCTTGATTCCTTGCTTGTAGGTTGACCCATAATGGAGTGGAAAGTTGGCTTAAACCAAGCCTGCATTGTGCCACACGGTCAAAGAACACGGGCGTGCCTTGTGGCCATGTATGCAAAGTAGTATCTTCTTAAGATCACACGGCCATAACACATGGACGTGGGAAAAAGTCAGTATTCATGCTCTGTTTTGGCACGGCTGGTTTACATAGGCATGTCTGGTGCCCGTGTGAGGCACACAGCCTGGTCACACGGACGTGTGACCTCAATAGAATTGAAAATTTTTCTAAGTTCTGAAATTTATGAATGTGTTTGGTTTAGTCCCAACCCTTTTCTAAAGCATGTTTTAGGTCTTGTTGATCTATGTAAAGGACTTTGTAATGATGTGTGACGCTGATGCTATGATGATTAAAAAATGAATGCAAGATGTTTAGATTTGTTAGGTAACGCCTTTAACCCTAGTACGATGACGGTTACGGGTTAGGGATGTTACATGTATAGGTTATTTTGGCTAATCTTGGCTTATATATGTTTTGTTGAGATTAACCACGTATTTGACTTGTATTTTGGCACATTTTGGTTTGTACATATTTGCTTTATGTGGGTGATGTGTGGTTTGGTTTATGGATGTTTAGTGAAAGGTAAAGTGATAACTAATATGTGCATTTATATACACATGTTTTGGTATGCAATGAATTGGTCATGAATCAGTACCTTGATATGTAACGTATATATAACTAAATATGTTAGTATTCGAAATACATTTTGGTATTAAATGGTAAGTTTTGTTAGTTAAGTAACTTGGTTTGAAATAATTCAAACTAGGTTGGTAAATCTTGGGTAAAATTATGCATATAAGTTAGTTATATATATGAATATATTGAATACATGAACATATATGTTATAATATGTCATTTGAGGTGCTTAAAAGAATGTTAGTTGTATGTGAAGATATTATATATATTAAAGGCATGATTCTAGCTTATTTTGAATGGCTTGTTGTTTAGTAAAAATGTTGGATTTGGTTGAACACAAGTTGGGAGAGAAATGTGGCTTGGAAATGGCCTATTTTCCTCAATATGGGTAGAGACACGAGCGTGTGTCTCAGTAGTGTGTGACACACGGCCAGGTGACATGGTCGTGTGTCCCCTATATTTTTAAAAAAACAAAGCAAAATAGAATGCTCACACGGCCTAGCACACGGGTGTGTGGCTTGGCCATGTGACCCCTACACCTTAATAAATGCAAGTTAGTATGCTCACGCGGCCTAGTACACGGGCGTGTGTCTTGGCTGTGTGACCTAAGTCAGTAAGCACCCTAATTTGGATGCGGGCTGGGACACGGCCGTGTGACCCTAATTTGAATGCTCACATAGGCGTGTCTCTCGACTGTGTGAGCCACACAACCTGGCTATACGGGCGTGTGTCCCCTGCATTTTGGAAAAACTTTGATATTTTGCAAAAAATTCTCTGAGTTCCAGGTTTAATCCCGACTTGATTCTAACGTGTAGGGCTGATATAAAGGACCATATGAATGATTTATGATTGCTTTTTGATATGAATGTTAAATGATATGAAATGTCTATGTTTGATTTGTAAATTTTGATAATGCTCCGTAACCCTATTTCGGCGATGGATAAGGGTTAGAGGTGTTACAATCATACTAGAATATATATTAAATGTGGCACAAACATAACAAGTACGGGCAAGAACCAAATGGTTAAGCATTTATTCCTTTTATTACCTAGGTTTGAATCACGTCATTCTCCCCTTCCATTTCTTTTAATTTCGACAAGAAGGTGAAATTATCTTGCAGCCGCTAACATTTGAAACCCTAAGTATTTAACCATTTTTCCTACTTACATTAGAACTTTTACAAATCCAAATATAAGTTTGCTTTCGATTTCCCTATTTCTCTTCTCTTTCTTTTCCATTATCATCTTTGCAAATATTTTTGTTCCACTGCTGATCTTATCTTCTTTCTCTTTGAAAACTCAAATCAAGGTTTATCCCCTATATTAACTCATTTTCTAACTGGAATTGAATCGCTGCCAGTTTCATCCCTAATTTAGCTAAGAAACAGTAAGTTCAATTCAAACCCAATAAATAATCCCAAATTCTCATAGTATTTACATTTGATATTAATCGTTCATCCAAATTAATGGATCTTTTACGAATCTTGTTGAAAAATATCAGTAATCTTGATTTTTCTTGAACCTGTTATTAATTCTCGCATAATTGTTGGATGAAAAACTCGTTGTAGGTATCTCGGATCATATTTGGACGTGAGGATCATCGCTCTATCTTTCGATAACAAATGTGTGTTTCTTTACAAGTGAATCGAGGCAAACTATGCCTCGAAATAAGGCCACATGGCCAGCCACACAGGCGTATGGACCACATGACCATGTTTACCCTAAAACCCTAAGAAAACATTTCTCACATGGCCTGAGACCCTCCACATAGCCTTACACACGATCGTGTCACCCCTACACCTCGATTTTACATTTTTCACACAGCCGCAATTTGTTACACAGTCCAGCCACACAACCGTGTAACCCCCCCACACGGTCTAGGGCTCACCACATGGTTCAGTCACATGATTGTATGGCTCTTTTTTTCTCAAATTTTACATTTTTGCCCAAAATTTTATGATTTATTTAGATTAATCCCTAATTGATTCCTAAACTATTTTTAGTGTTTAATCTATTCAATTAAGCCCATGATAAAATGAATAATGCTGACATACATGATCTAATTGATTGAATTAATATTATACTTATATATATGTAATGCCTTAGACTTTGGGGTTAGAAGTTTTGAGATTTGTAGGTAGGGTTAGTGGCTAGATTGGGCATTTGAGTTTGTTTCGCGTTTTAGTGTCTAAATGGGCATGCTGGTCTGGTGGTTGGTTGTGTGTTAGTCTTCCTCAAGGTTCTGGGTTTGAGTCCTCATGTATGATTTAATGAATTATTTTTTTACACCTTCTAATTGTTTTGAGTTAAAAATATTTATTAGTTTTTAACTTTATTTTTTCTATTTTTTTGGAAAAATTGGCACGTTCTCTTCCTCTTTTACTCTAGACGTCCTCTTTCCCCCCTTAGGTGTTTTTTTTCAATAGAGAGATTTTTCTTCTTTTCTTTCCCTCTATTGATTCTCAAATTAATTTCGGGTTTATCGTTGTTGACCGGTAGGTCTCTGAATTGGCTTGGGGAGCGAATCGAATGAATCAGGTGCTTATCTCGCAAATCAGGTGTTGGTTTCGAATCAATTTTCTTCTATTTTTGATTTATTAATTCAATTCTGTAGTATTTGATAGTTCTGAGTGTGTACTGAACTATGTAATTGGTACTGAATTACTGTGAAATTTGGCAATTTATGTATGTTCTAAACTGCTTATATTCGACACAAAATTGTTGTTGAATCTAGAGGATTTCTGTAAGATTCTGTTGTTTAAAGAGTGGTCAACGACTGGGGTTTGTTCTGATGTCATAAAACTGAGATTTTGACCAGTTTCAGTGTGGTTTCGTGACCACAAAGGTGTGTGCCCCCACATGGGCAGTTTACATGATCGTGTGCAATTGGGATTTAGGGTTTTTGAGAAAATTTTGGTGCCACACGGCTATGTCCCTTCCTCACACGGGCATGTGTATTTGGAAATTAAGGTTATGTGATTTGATGCCGCACAGCCTGGCTACACAATCGTGTGGCAAATTTGGGGATTTAGGAATCCCACACGGGCGTGTGTTTTGGACACACGGCTGTGTCTGCCCTGTACCATATTTTAGCATAAACGGACAGAGAGCTATACAACTAGATCACACGGCTAAGTTCCTAGGTCACATAGGTGTGTGCTTAGCCACACGGCTGTGTGCCTCCTTTCTTACAGGTGTGTGCCTCTACACATGGGCGTGTTGACCCTCACACAACCTAGGCACTTCCACACGGCCAGAGCACACAGTCGTGTGGCCTGTTTCGCAAATTTTTGTTCTGTAGCATCACTTACCCGTTCTATTTCTTGTGTCGTACAACAGTTGTTGGGGCCTCTGTATAAGTATTAAGGACTCTAATACGACTTAGGGTCGTGTGATTAGTTTGTGTACTTTCCGAAATGAAACCGTATTCGATAACTGTGAAGAAATTTGACATTGAGTTTGTGTGTGCATGAGCATTCTGATTCTGTACTCTGATTCGAAAGAGTGTGTATTTTTGTAATTACACAGAATTCTATATTTGACTGACTATTTACGACCTTCTGTGTCTGTGTAACTATTTGAATTTGGTGTGCATTATTGCATTGCATCATGATTTAGGGTTTGGTTGTGAAGAGAAGGAAGAGTGATTCTGTTCTGATCTGGTAGTTTAACTGTAATATATCTGTAAAGTGGTTTACCACAATGCACTGTACTGAATGTACGTCAGCTTTGTTGCGTACTATTATCTAAGTGGCTTAGTCCACATACATAATGTGTAGGGTTGGATGGGCCTTTCGAGGTCCTATGTGGTGTGTTTGGTTTGATGAGTTTAAACAACTCTATTGGGGTGTGATCGGGGGACAGAGAGGTTTTTTGGCTGGATGGGTGGGTTTTCACAACTTGACTGCATTCATAAGCATCTGATTAAGTGATTAGGTGTAAGTTTGTTTGTCTGCATTCTGTCTGTTCGACTTATCATTTGTGATTGTTCTTGCGTGTAATGACATTTTGTAACACTGTGTATGATGAAAAGTATTTTGCTTGAGCACATTCGTTTAGGACATTGGCCTCATGTATGCCTTCTGATTCTGTATATCTTTGTAAGTACGTTTCACTATTGTACTGCTATCTGGAATTCTGGTATGTAATTTTGTTGTTAGTCATGTCTCGAACTCACACTGAGCTCGTGTAGCTCACCCCTTAGTGTTTCCCCTTTCAGGTACATTTTCAAATTCTGATGCTAGAGTCGGCACACCAGAGGTCTCAGAGTTACGTGTTTTAAATAATTAGTTTAAGTACTATTTTGAAAACTGTTGTATGAACCTTTGTATTAAATGCATGTAAGCGTTACTTGGATTGATGTTTTTGTAACATCAGGATTTTACATCTGAGAGTTTTTACGGAACTTAAATACTGTAATGTTTTTCGGTTTGTTAAACTAAAATTTTCCCACAATTACTTCAGTGATCAATGTGACCTCTGAAATTCAGTCTAAACTCCTAGGTCGGGTATTGGGGTGTTACAATATATTTGCATGAACTTTGAATAAATATATTTATTGTACCTATATTTATGAATGTTCATATAACATGCCTTATGATAACGTTAAATCGGATTCTTGAAAAACATATGTTTTGGCTACTCTATCAATTAATTGAAAGCATAATTATTGTTGCCTTATTTGATCTGTCACAAATATGTTATCCATTTCCGTTTTAATATGTTATAAGCATGATATATTTTTTTGTATAGGATGAGACGCTTTGAAGGGATGAAATTCTAGCAGATTCTTGATATGCAATTTTGGTGGTTCATCCACATATTATCTGGCAGCTTTTATCTGCAATTATGTTGTATATTCACAACCATCTGATAGTGTATTAAACTACAACATTATTGGTTCGTACACCTATTATCTGGTAGCTTTTATCTGCATATATGTTGTGTATTCACAACCATTTGGCAGCGTATTAACCTGCAACATTGTGGTTTATCCACAACCCGATCTGTAGGGATGGACGAGTTTTAGGGAACTCTTATGGTGTATAGCAGTAGGGTAGGATCTTTTCTGCTAAATATGTATCTGAGTTGTATTCACAAAAGTATGTGCAAACAAATCTGAGATATTTGAGATGATATATACATGTATATATGTAAATGTGTATGATGGTGATTTGTTAATCTGTTATTCCGTTATTCCAAATCTTTCATTGCCAACTACTATATGTGATGTGATTTTATATTCTAATTAATTGCACTGATTATCTTGTGATGAAACTCACACTGAGCTTCATAGCTCACTCACTTTTATTTTCCACCTTTTCAAATAACCCATCAAGTTAGGACACGGGCATGGCATCCGGAGGGACTCAACTCTGCTTTTATTAAACTATTTTTGTGTTATTATTATTTGTTATTTTTTATTATTCAGAAACGATACTATTTTATTTCAAATCGTGGCATGAAATTGAGGGTTATACATATTTCTTATATATTGCATGACATTTAATTAAGTTTTAAGATATTTAATTGTTAAATGGTTAGGCATGAACCCCAATTTTTATTAAAAATTTTAAAAATTATCATTTTCCGCTGCTATACTTTAATTATAGTTCTGAGGCATAAATAATCGATATTTTACTAAGTTTTCCACTAAATTAGACAAATGTTTTAAAATGACCGGTTTCAAAACTCCATTAGCTTTATGGGTCACTTCGGTGGCTAATGTGATCTTTCGAGTTCGGGTCTAACTTCTAGGTCGAGTTGGGGAGGTTACAAATTCGGTTTTGAAAACCTTGATGTTGAACCAAAAATAAAAGTATTTTCAACTTTGTTATTAAGAAATTGATTTGTACTTAAATATCCACTTACTTAGGCATAAATTAAAAGTCAAAGGCTATAAATTATTTTTTTAAAATTTATGGTATAAATGAAATTTTTGAATATTTATAATGCATTAACTTAATTGCATGAATCTTTGTCAATGTTTGCAAAATCGGACCAACGGATCAGACCGAATGAATGAAGAATCGATCGAGGTACCAGTTTGGAATAAGAGGTCAGACCGATTACTCGTGAATCGGTCAGACCAACCAATCGGACCGGTCAACCAAGTGGTCAAATTAGTCGAATCGATTTACTCTATTTTTTAAATATTTTATTTTTAATAATTTATTCAATTGAACCAGTTAAACCAATCAAACTAATTGAACCGAGAATCGATAGCCTGATAGGTATGCCCACCAGTCTAGTTTTTAGAATCTTGAGCTTCATTGATGATATATTATAAGTGTGAAATAAGAGAGAACAAAAATGTTCACATGTATTTTTAATTAGTATTAGATTTTAAAAATTCCAAATTTTAAAATGAATTTTAAATTTCAAATTTTAACTTCTATAAAATTCGCCTTAAATTTTTAGATCCAAATAAAGAATTTAAATTCTCAAATTCAAATTCAAAATTTTAACCCAAATCATGATTTCCATTGCATAAGTTTCATATTGTTATATGATTTAGCATATCTAAACATTAGGTCACTTTTTGTAAAAGGATTTCGCTTTTTATTTTTTTAAATGTTATTATTTGGATTTAAGAATTTTATAATGATTTAAGTGAAAATCTTAGCAATTTCAAAATGATTTCAACAGAGAATTTAAACCATAAATCTTATAAGAATTGCAAGACGACAACAACAATTATAATAAAGTTTTACAAGAGTAAGAGAAATATTATTAGAGAAACAAAAGTACAAACCTTTGAAGTGTGACAACAAGAAAGTTCTATAAGAGTAGGAGCATGACCACAACAACAATAATATTTCTTATTATAGGAGTTTATAACAAAAAGTTCAAATCTTAGTAAACAACTTCGGCTAATGATGTCAACAAATAACAACATTACCCCTTCAACTATGGCTTTGTGGCCATTATTATTACATTAATAAAGCTATGTGCAAAGGCTCTTAGGGTTAAACCTCGATGCGAGATGTAAAACCTACAATAGAAGTAATTTTGTAGGAATTAACCTCGATGAGAGATGTAAAACCTACAATAGAAGGAATTTTGTAGGAATTAAAACCAGCTGCTAAAAATAGCTTACCCATTCTTCTTCCTGCCTCTCTTTTCCAGCCACCAACACCAACATCAACATGTCGAAAAAGAGCTGTGTTTTAGTTAAGTTTAAGGCTTCCTCATTCTCCCTCCAAATCATGTCTATTATGATCAGCTTTCCTCCCACCTTGTCCTGGCTTGAAATGGCCTCTTTACATCGTTTCAAAATTGTCAAGCATCATTCATCATTCCAATCATGCAATACTTTCTGTTCAATTATCATTCATAATTAGCTCAAAACATAAATGGAATTTGTTGTGCATTATTTATAAAAGTAAAAATCGCCTCTCCAATTAGAAATGCCTCAAACATGTTGCCTCCAACATATTTCAAGTTCTTATTGCCTTGCAGGCCGACAACGATATTAGGAAGATCAAACACGGTGCACTCCATGTGTGGAAATGTATCAGCAATGGCCTTGGCCGTAGTTCCTGTGCCACCCCGAACATCTACCAGGGAGTTCAATCCCTCAAACGCCTCTTTACACTTATCGACGAGAACATTAATAACCAGTTGAGAATCACTGGCTAAGCGATCGTTTATCAAATCTTTTAGCTGTGGATCATGGGCAAAATAGATCCCACAATGTCTCCCCATATGTGGTAGCAAATAGGGTGTGATTATCGTTTTGGAACCAGGTGCTTAGAAAACTCCAAGGCTTTGCTATAATGGGATCCATCGTAGCTTTCAAAGTAGGTGCTATGTAAAAGGGATTATCCTTGAGCAAAATAAGAGAAGAATTGGTAGATGTCACATGCCTTAATAGGGTTGAGCATCCTTAGCATCACAACCAACTCGGTAATAATCATAGGCTTGCCATGATTTTGAATGATTTTTAGGATGCCTAAATCAAGTGCACACTTTAAAGACATGAAGCTAACGAAGTTGAAAGCATGGCTCCAAATGTGAGCTTGTGCTTGGAGTGCCTCATTAGCATCCTCCACACCCATATTCATCCTGGCTGACATGTTTTTCTTTTCTTTTCCTTTTTGAAGTCCTTTTGTTTTGGTGTGAATTAGCATACGATTAAATATGCTATTTATAGGCTATAATACTTTTTTTTTTTGAAGAAATAGTCTATGATACTCTTGTTTGATTGGAAAAGGGTTCCATATGTATATGGGTGCCGGTCTCATACAAAATTTATTTGGTAAAACATTAATGACTTTGACTAAATTATTATTAATGTTGCTAAAAGGTTAGTTAAATTTCCACATATTTCGGGTTTTTTTTTTTTTTTGAGGTTACTACGTAGATTGGATTATTTGATTATGAGTATCTAGATTAGATTATTGTCAGTATATATTATGTTTTCGGTAAAGCCGAAAATGGGGAGCTTGCTAAGGGTAGTCAACCGAATACGAATGGTTTACTGAGGTGACGTCAAATTCATATTCATTGAGAGTCTGCAATTTGTAATATTTATAAATTATTAATCTGAGATATAAATTTTATTATTATTATTACTATAGCCCCTCAAATTTGAAAAAATTATAATTCTAATCTCTTTATAAATTAATACAGGCAAATATTCCACTTTGTCTCCCCATAATGAAAAATATTCTATCTAGTCCCTTCAAAAATGATAAAGAAATAAATTAATACATTATAAAATATATATTTCGGCATCTCAAAAATTTATAATTCAATTGTGAACCCTAAAAAATTGGAACTCGAAGCTTGGACGACCTAACTTCCCTTAAAAAATTGAATAATATCATACATGATCACTAAAAGTTTATGTATTTTTCAATTTAGTCCGTCCACTTCAAAATTATAATTAGATTTTTTTTTTAATTTCAAAACCAACTATTGTTTTTCTTTTTTCTTTTTAATTTCACAACTAAATTAATACCTAATTGATTATTGATATAAACCCAATCAAATAATTAAAGCTTAGTTAAGGTGAACATTTCAAACCCAAAAATAGTTATGAATTTACGAAAAATGACTCATTCCACTCCTAAATTAATTGGATTAATTTTACCAAACACCCTTAAACTAAATTTTAGATTTTACATAAATTCTAAACTTCAAAACATTCTAATTAAATCTTTAAAGTATTAGTTAAATATTAACTAATCTTTATTAGTGGCTTGAAAAAGGCATCCAACATATGCAAAATGATAATTTTGAAGATATACATTTGTCAAGTTTATGAGTTTATAGCTTAAGTAATTATTAGCACTTTCAAATATTTATAAATTATTTATTTTTAATGTTAGATGTATTGCATGTAACTTTATGTGTTTGATTTTTTAATTCATTTTTAGATAATGTATTTTAATTATCTTAAATATTTTTAAATTTTTTATGTCAATTTTTAAATAAAACAAAATTATATAAAATTATTTAACAATTCAAATATAATAAAAAGAAACTTTCAAATAACATATTAAAATATTGATATTTTGTAATTCAATAATTGTTTAATAATATGAAAAAGGTTTCAAATGATAATTTATGTAATAATTATTTAAAATAATAACTAATAAATGTTATTAAAATATATTAATTATTTTTATTGTCCAAATGTAGTGCTAATAAAAAATTTCTATCATTAAAGCATTTGTAAAAACAATAAAAAATAATAATAATACATTGTAAAATAAACTGTTCGATTTTTATTTTTATTTTCTCAATACCCAATAATTTAACAATAATAATTTATAATTAATATATAATTAATATGTAGCAAAAAATAATATTAAGTAAAAAATTAATTTTTTTAAATGACTGTAACAGTAAAAGCTTTCATGTCAACTTTTATTTCAATTATAATTATTTTAACTAAGCTTGTTTAGTAATTATAAAATTATGTAATAAATATATTTAAAAAATTAATACAAAAATAAATGAGATTTTTTTTGTTGAAATTGTAAAGTCTGGACATTTAATTTTATTATATGATATTTTTGATATTTTAGGTTCAAATCCGATTATGTGTATATTCTTTTAGATTTCATATAAAACATAAAAAAAGACAAAATAATCTAAAAAATATTTGCTATTTTTGTAAAAATAATAAATTTTTTGATAATTTCATAATTGACTTAAGACATAGTTAATGGACGAATAACTTAATAAAACAATTAAGCTATAGATGCATCTTTCAAACAAATAAAACATTAATTAACAGACTTAAGAATGAATTTACTAGATTCAGTAGTTTTAACTCTGGAAATTCTGGTAAGTTTAAATTTTGTTAAATTCTATCACATTTATTTTTGTTTTTGTTAAAGAGAATCCCCACTTTTGCTCCCACGTTCCCACTCCATTCACGTCAGTTTTATTTTATTTGTTTTCCCAAAATTCAGATTTTAATTTTTCTTTTCGCTACTGTATTTTTTTTTTGGGGGGTCATTTCTTTCTCTTTTCCTTTTCAATTTGTCTTTGGGGTCTTTGGTTCTTCTTTTCGTTCCGCTGTTGACATATCATCCGTTCCTTTACAGTTATCGTTCATCAAGGTTTTATCAGGTAAGTGTTCTCTTTTGAGTTTTAGGTTGTTTGTTTTTCCTTTGTTCCTATTTGTGTTGTAAAGTCTGAATTTAATAGGTTTTGGTACATATGTGACATTAAGTTTCAGTGCAGTGGAGTAGAGATGAATCGATTGATTTTTGGTGCATTGAAATCGCGAAATCAGGTTTGTTTCTGAAACATATGTTATTGGGGGTTGTTTTTGTGTTGAATTTCGTGTTTTGCAGACGATTTTTGAGTGGTCCACAAACTACACAGGCGTGTATCGCACACGTGTGGTCTACACGACTGTGTGCTGCTATATAATAGGTAAATTTACAAGTCACACGGTCTGGAATGTGTCATAGGAGCTGGCCACATGGTCATGTGACCACTGTTTGGGGATTTTTTTTTTTTTGAGTGCACACGGGCATGTTCTTCAGTCACATGGCCGTGTGCCTCAGTTACACGAGCATATCATTTAGCCATACGGTCGTATCCCTCTTGCTCCTTAAATGTGTTAATTTTTGTCACACTGGTACAGTGAATTACACGATTTACTCAAATGGCCGTGTAACTCAGTCACAGGTGTGTGTCTCACTCACACGATTGTGTAAGCCTGTTACACAGTCATGTGACCTTGTTTTTAAAATTTTGCCCCTTTAATGTTAAATGATTTATTTAAGTCCTTAAGAGTCCCTTTGCATGTTTAAGCCTTTGAAGATAAGTTTTGGGTCACGAATGTTGTTCGATAAGATCCCTAAAGGACCTATTATTGTTAAAACATCTATATATATATATGTATATATGTTCATATGATTAAATTCTGGGATTTACACAAACAACGTATGATGTGGTATTTTAATCTAGTTTACGGAAATGGTTGAATGTTGTAAAGGGAGGTGTCAAAATGTTATTTCTGCTACTCTGTAACTAATGTTAGTTTGTCAGATTCTGATTTCGCTAATCTGAACCATGTGTTTATGTGATTATTGGTTATGGAATTTGAGTTGAGCATGTCTGATTCTGTAAATCTGTGTGTATAATATGTGCATTGCAGTGTGGTTGGGATATGAATGTGAAGAGGAGGATATTCGATTTGGCAGTTAAATTGTATTATTATTATATTTTAGCGGTAAAACCGTATTTATGTTAGCAGTTTGACTGCATAACAATATTGGGACAACGAACTCTTCGTGGTGTGAATTGGATAGATAGATCCACTATAACCCAATGCGGTGTGTAGAGGTCGGAAAGAGTTTAATACACCCTTATTGGTGTGTGTGCAGGATATAAGAAGATGGTGAGTAGAGACTAGTTAGGTGGGGTTTTGGGCCATTTTGCGCATGACTAAAATTTGTATGTTTGATACTGTTAAGGCATTTTTGGTGCTCTGCTCTGACATGATATTCGATGTGACTGTAAAATAATAATTGTATGCTTGTTTTTGCTTGTCACTTTATGGTTCTGATAAAACCCAATGTGTTATAAGCTATGATTCTTTAGTGGTATCCGACTATAATTCAGACTTGTGATTTGTTTGTGCGTTCAATCATTTAATAATGTATTGTCTGTTTACGTTTGTTTTAGACGCACACTAGGCTCTCGTAGTTATCCCTTAGTTTTTTCCTTTTTATAATCTTTGAGATTAGAAGTTGAACTCGGCAAATCATAAGTCTCGGAAATGGCACGTTTTGATTTGATTTAGTGAAGTTTTTTTTCTAGTTATAATAAACTGTTTTATTTTGGACTGCAAATAAAGTTTCGGGACTGCGGTATGGCTTTTGAAAAACTGTGGATTTTTTGTTTGAACTATAATTGTGATTCCATGCATAAAACTTTGGTTAACTAATCACTTGGTTTTAAGAGGTAATTTATGGTTTCTATTTAAAAGTAAATAGCAGACTTTTCGTTACTACATTGATTTCAAAATTTCGGACTAACAATTAGTAAAATCAAAAGTATTTGCAAATCGTATAAGGACATTTTGACATGGTTTTAACTTTATTACAACGTCTAATGGACAACCTTCTGCAAAATCTAAGTAAAATTTATTACTGAAATTTTGTTAAGTTGATGCAAAGAGTTTTTCAAAAAGTTTTAAGAAATTCGATCAGTAATTTGTTTTTTTTGGGCCACTTCGGCCGTCAATGTGACATTCAAAATCCTATCAAAATTTCTAGGTCAAATTTTAAGGTGTTACAAATGATAGCTTTCACTCTATTCTTTATGTGTTTGATTTAGGATTTGGATGTTGTTAGTGTCAGATAACAATAATTGGATATAATATAATTTATATTATAACAAACTCATTCACTAAGGAATCAATTTAGTTGGTGAAACACCATAACATCAAATATATGAGTATTTAGTAATATTTTTCAGAATTCATATTTTAATAATTTTTCTAAAACCATTGTAAATCGAACAAGAAAAATTTTCTGTTTTCTAAACTCAGACGGTGGAAATTTCAATGAATTTGCATACATGCATTGAAGGGATATTTTGAGAAAAACCATGCCATTGGTTTTTGAAAATTTTATTTTTTTGTAGAAAATTGAATTTGAGACTCCATTTTCAGTCCTACTTTAATTATTGTTACTCTGAAAATAGACTGTAAACCCTAGAATGTGAACATTTAAGGAAACAACTAATGCTTGAATTTTTATTTGAAAACTGTAGATATACTTTAGATCTTAAGACCTCAAAAGAGACACTGTGAACACTCAACGTAGACGTGATAGGGGTAGGATGCGTAAGGCTACACCTGTAGAGCTGCCCACTATTTAAGGCTAAAACATGATCCCTAAAGAGGATTATGTTGAGAACTCCACTGCCAATGGTGGCAAAGGCTATGAGAACGACAATGATGTCGTGACTCAGGAAATGTTGAGAGTGTTACAAAGGGTTGTTGGAGCCCAAACGTGATCAGGGAGTCGCGAATATGTGGCGAAAAAGCTCTAGTTGAATGGGGCAAAAACTGTTAAAGGCATTGCTGGAACGACTCCCACGGTGGAAGAATACTGGATGGAGTCAATAGAAAAAATTGTAGAGGAATTAGACTGTACTCCAAAGAAAAAGTTGAAAGGCATTGTGTCCTTACTCAAGAGGAGGCCTATTGTTGGTTGGGGAGCGACGAGATTATTTGTCCAATATGATTTCTGCTATGGTTTCTGAAAAGTTAGTTCAAAAAAGGTGTGAGGCTTATTTAGCCTATGTGTTTGATGGGAATGCCAATAACTCTGTCTCAGATAGCATCCGAACGGTTATAGAATTTCTAAATGTGCTCCTTGAGGAGTTGCCAAGGTTATCTCTAGATTGGGAGGTAGAATTTAGAATTAATCTACAGCTAAGAATCGCTCTGGTGTCCATTGCTCCCTACCGCATGGCGCTTAAAAAGCTACAAGAACTGAAAATCAAACTTTAGAAGCTTTTGGGTCGCGAGTTTATTAAACCCAGCATTTATCCGTGGCGAGCTCCAGAACTATTTGTGAAAAAGAAAGATGATTCCCTAAGGCTTTGTATAGACTATCGATAGTTGAAAATTTTACTATAAAAAAAATCATTTTCCTAGAATCGACAACTTGTTTGACTAATTCCAAGGTGCATCGATGTTTTCAAAAAAAGATCTAAGGATAGGGCACATCAACTTAAGATAAATGAGGCAGATGTCGCCTAAACTGCATTCAAAACCCAAGATGGCCACTATAAATTCCTTGTAATACCATTCAATTTAACAAATGCTCCTGTTGCCTTCATGGATCTAATAAATCGAGTATTTCAACCTTTCCTTGATCAATTCATCATTGTATTCATCAACGGCGTCTTAGTCTACTCCAAAACCAAACCTGGTCGTGATGAACATCTTAGGAAAGTTCTACAAATCCTCCGAGAAAAAAAGTTGTATGTCAAATTAAGTAAGTATGAATTCTGGCTTAGAGAGGTCATTTTTTTAAGACTGTAGTATCCGAAGAGGATATTCAAGTAGTATAACACCCCGGACTCTACCTAGGAGTTCCGACTAAGCCGAAGGCGTTACACTCGATCACCAAAGTGATCCCGTTAAGCCATTCTTTTTACTTGAGTTGATTTGTGAAAAAATCACTCTTTTGTTTTAGGAAAAGATTTCATTAATTTAGGCCGAGACGGGTTAAGGGTGTTACATTTATTATGTGTATGCACAAATTTATCAAATGTTTCCTATATTTTGTTTAATTTGCTATTATTTCATGAATTGAATGCTTTATTGTTTGTATGTTTATATATAATGGTTTAGAAATTAGACTCACACTAAGTTATCATAAGTTTACTCCCCTTTTCTTTACCTCTCAAGTCGCGCAAAGAACTCGGACCGGAATGACATCGGAAGAACCTCAGATTAGTAGCTTATTTTGCTTTTATTCAAAAGTTTGATTAAAGTTTTCCTTATTCGTTTTTGAGTTGTAATTTTAATTATTTTTTACTTACATCTTAGGTTTGGGATTATTTAGTTTATTTATGTTAAGCATGGTACCTACTTAATACTCTAATAATTGCTTGCAACATGGTTTAGAAAACTAATAATTTTTTTCATAGTTGTTTTCCACTGCTTTACAAAATACTCAAAGTTTTGATAATTCTTTTCTTGAAAACCTTAACCAATTTCAAAATGCCACAATGATAATATCATAATTAAATTTCTAAGAAAAGTGACTCAATAAATGAATGTTTTTCTAAAAACAAAAGTGTAATTTCCTCACAAATTAACTCAAGTAAAAAGATGGCTTTACAATCGGAGCAATCATCAAAGATATCCAGAATAGGAAAAGGCGTTTTCGTGAGATCCATTTCCAGCATATTCATAGATCGGATAACTCAATTGCTCACATAGATCGGATAACTCAACTGCTCACAGACTTGCAAAGACTACGCTAGAAAGAAGAGAGACTGTGTACCTGAGGGGAGAAGGTTGGAGAGACCAAAAGAATGCTTCGGAGGGAAGATGGAAACAATGGCCGGATTGAAAAAACCTGGTGAAGAATGTGAGTTCAAAATAGATTGCAATTGATTCTTTATCTTTCTTGGGGAGTGCTATCGGCAGAAACGGATGTGATGGTGATAAGGAAAAGTAGAAGAGTCATGGGTGCCAGCCGTTCTTTGATTTGACTGGGTAGGTTTCCTGTTTTCTAAATTTAGATTCATTTATTGCTTTTCCTTTTTCAAGTCAGTTTTATATTTTTAAGTATTTAGGAGGCCTATTAGTAAAGACAATATTGAGGTCGGATATTATTTTGAGTTTTGTTGTAGTTTGGTCTGAGCCCAGTTGGTTAATGGGTTTTTTACTTTTTTCATAATTTTAAACAAAATACTCAGTCATTTTAAGATTAAAAAAAAAATGGGCTTTACAGGATCATTTCGGTGATCAATGTAATGCCTTCGACTTAGCTGAAAGTTTTAGGTCGGATTAGAGGTGTTACATGTCTGATGGAAAAGAATTGCTATCATAACAAATTTAGCCCTCAACTTTTACATATTGTGTCAATTTAGTAAAAACTAAAAAATAACCCTCAACATTCAAACTATCTCAATTTAGTCCTAATTCTAAAAATATTAAATATATAAATACATAAATATTTTTAAAATACATAATAAATCCAACCATAGTTGAGTGACCTGTATTGTATTTACTTAACAAAAAAAATTATATTTTTTAAAAAATAAAAATAATTTTCCAGAATTCAAAGTTATTTAAACCAAATCGATCGATTGGACCAAGAACCAATTGGGGTAACAGTCTAATGAGAGGTATAAAAACAATTAACCTGTGTACTAGTACGGTTAATTGAACTGAGCTAAAAATTTGATTGAACTAGAGTTGAACCGATTTTGATTCAAAGCAAAAAAATATATATATATATATATGTATATAAAATTATAAAAATTGATTCAATAGCTAGTTGGATTTTTTAGCTTAATTTAAAGGATCCATATTAATTAACCGGTCAAGTAATTTAAGAACTGGGTTAAATTAAATTAAATTCTGATGGGGCAGTGACTTTGGGGAGTTCTCGGACGGAAGCAGATGACTTGGTACGAGACATGTTTGGGATCAGGCTGGTTGGTTATGACACACAGGAGGGAGTTGCTTCAGTGCTAGAGGCAGAGTTGTGGGCAAGAGGCTTTCGGTCCCCTCGGAAAGAGGCTTCCAGAAGGTCTTTGTGGACTGTGATAGTCCTTTGGTTGTTCAGCTATTGAACGATGGCATGGCCGATTTAAGCTCGCTGGCTTTGGTCCAGAACATTGCTGAGTTATGCTGCCCAGAATGGGGTGTTAGTGTGTCTCATATTTGTCGAGGAGCTAATCAAGTCGCTGATTATATGGCGAAACAGGGTCTTGCCGTTGGACTGCTTAACAACCTGCTGGCATAAAGCTCTGTTATCAAAAACTAAAAATAAAAATAAAAAACTATATATATATATATATATAAAAGACTCGTGATCACCAACCAGGGAACACAATTAACCATTTACAGCAAAACCATATGACAAATGCCTCAAACTTTCCTAACTAAGAGATCCACACCAAATTCAGGCTCAATAATTAAATTCATAACAGGAGAATGTCTATAATTTGGCGACAGCGAGAACGTGAAGTTTGACAGTAAAAGGCTGACTAGTATCTTGAGTTCCGCCATGGCAAAATGCTGCCCGAAACATGAACGAGGTCCGGTGCCAAATGGTATGTACACATGCGGAAGCTGACATGCACCATTGATCCCATTGCCAAACCTTTGGGGGTTGAATTTGTGGACATCAGGTCCCCAAATACTGGGGTCTTCGTATAGTGGCATCAGCGTTACCCAAATGCAAACTCCTTTAGGCACATCAATGTCTCCTAATTTCGTGTCTTGAATCGCCTCCCGAGTAAGCATGCAGCCGAGAGGATAAAGTCGCAATGTCTCGTAGATCACCATTGTGAGCTGCCATAATTTTCAAGTGGTTATAAAAAGTGTCAAACGAATTCGAAAAGATAAGTGAAAGTAGGTTTCACTTTCACACTTACTGTTTTCATCTTGTTAAGCATGCTGGAGCTCGGCAATTGTCCGTCGCAAATTTCGATAACCTCTGCCCGAACTTTGTCTTGCCACTCTGGATACAATGCCAATAACATCAAGGTCCAAATTGCCGGCACGGCACCGTTTTCATAGGCCGGAAAGCATATGTTCTTGCAGTTATCAACGACGAAATTGTCCATTTCATCTTGGCTTAAATTACTGCTCTTTGCTCCTTCAATAATCACTTGTAATATGTTCTTCTCTGATGTTGTTCCTTTCACTTCCTTCAAGATTAATGAGTGAACTTCCTTCTCTAAACTCCACATTTCTCTATTGCTTTTAGTTGGAAGCGATCTAATAAATTAACAAAACCAATCATATTTGAAGATTAATGGTCTGAGTCAATAATTAAGAGAAAATACAGCAAAGGGGTCCAATCTAACCTTAGCCCAGGAATCCCTTGCAACACTACTTTCTTGCATGCAATTTCTTGAAGTGCTCTGAGCTTTGTGATAATCTCTTTACAGTTGTTTCCAAAACAAACTTTTGAGATCACTTCTCCAGAGAAGTTCCTCAAATATTCATCAATCTTTATGTCGGCAACACCCCCTTCCGATTTGATCATACGATTCCACTCGTTTACTACCGAAACTGCCGACTCTACCATTAATTTCGTCATACCCTACACATCATGGACTAGTACACCATTAATTGACTTCACACAATATGCCTAGAGATTGTCAATAATTAAACCATACCTTTACTTTGTCCACGTTGAATTCAGGAGCCATCACTTTCCTTTGATGTGCCCATACTGCACCATTTGCATGCAGAATTCCCTCACCATACAGTGGAAAAAGCCCTTTTTTCTGATAGGAAGGCCTTCCCAAGTCAAAAGAAGTGTATGATGTCATTTCTTTCACAACATCCGGGTGACTCATATGCAAAACCTGTATATTCCCCATTGAAAGCATAAATGTTGGACCTGAAAATTTTACCATAAAAAGAAAACATCTCAGAGCCTGAAATTTCTGCAAAGGCTAAATTATGAACTTGTATATGTATGTACCATACTGTTGTCTCCACTGATCAAGAAATGGTAAAACAGAAGCACAACAACCATGGGTTATCACTTGTTTTCCTTCTTCTGCCATATTTGAAACCTTAGATCCCGTCTTCCCAATCTGCAGGAGGTTACCAATCAAAATCGACGGTCGAGGACCTCGAATCCCTTGCTTTTGCAGCTTCGAACGTTGCCTTTCGGGCTCGGATACAAGTGAATCATACAGGCGTATGATCAAGCCAATCAATCCTACTAACAAGATAGTAGATGTGATCCTCCAAAGCATAAACACCAATTCCATGGCGTTCAACTCTGCTTTCCCTGAATTTCAGTGATGGTTGAATGATTTATCGTATTTTATGTTGAACAACGATGACTTAATATGCAGAATATTTTATATTTTCTTATTAGCAATTGAAAAATAATTGTTGAGGTGGTCGACGCATTTGCTGATTTGTTAAATTAGGAAGGCACATAAAAAGCAACATATATTATTTCTAAATGCAAATAGTCGTATGAATTAGTTAAGAAGCGACAAATAGGATAATTATGAGGGCTTTTCTCTCTTTCCAAACAGCTCAGCTATCGATTTAGAGAGAAGTCAAAGCAGTGTTTGTTTGTAAGACTAGTTCTCCATGTGAAAGCTTAGCAGGGCTCCGCCTATTTCTTCTCCAGGTTTCCCGGGAAAATTTCAATTCATAAAACCATCATGTGCTACTAATTATATGGCTTATATTTGGTACATTATGAATTTTTTTTCCAGGACATGGTGTAGTCGGAGGTATATGGAATTATAGATATTTTTTTGAATGGAAGAGGTATAATTTTATTTTATTTATATTTTTATAAGTAATGAATAACATATATAATAGATAATTTATTAAATTAATTGTTTTATTTTTATTTTAATTTAATATTTTTTCTTTTTCTTTTTCTTTTTGAAGTATGTGGATTTTTCTATAAAATTTATACTATTATTTAAGTATTTTTTACTGAGGTGATGCTTGGTGGGATTAGAACCTACACTAATTAAATTGATAAAACCTAAATTTACTATTCAATCAAAGTTTCATTTTAATGTATCTTATACATTTTTTTAATATGTACGATTTATTATCTTTATCAGTTGTATATATTAATAATATTATTAATTGAGTAATGTTACAAGTCAACTCGACACTAACTCATAATTGATGACAACACCATAAAAAACAATTGTACTGCATTTAATATTGTAAATCTGATATATTTACGTGTTTAAATTTTGTTTTACTCACAATTTAATCTAATTTTTTTATTTTAATGTCGTACATATTTCATATTTTATTATGATTATTTAGTTTCAAACTATACAACAAATAATAAAACATGTGATAAAATTTCTTATTAATAGTATCGTTAATTGAGTTGGTGCCATAAGTTAATCTTTTTTTCATTTTAAGATTATATATATATATATATATTAAATGTGATATTATTAATTAGTTTCAAACCAAACGTTTTGATTATTTAGGGTAAACTACCAAAATAGTCGCTTTTGTTTGACTCAAGTTACATTTTAGTCACTGAGCCATTAATTATCGTTAACAGTGTAACTATAAGCTAATGTGGCACGTTAAATCATCATTTTAAATAAAAATTTTAGGTTAAATTATACAATTGGTCCCTATATTTTTTCTTTCTCAGCAATTTAATTTTTTTCTTTTATGTTTCTTTTTACTTTCTTTTTTTATTTCTTTCTTTTTCATTATCTTCTGCTTCTCCCTCTATTTTTCTTCCTTCCCCAATTTTTTAAACATAATTTTTCTATGTTTTCCATTTGTTAAAACTAGCCTTATACTTTTATTTTGGTATTGGGTATTTCTTGTACGTTCTGTTTAATCTTTCTTTTGATTAGTTTTTAATATGTTTTTAGCTTAGGGTAACAATTTTGTATTGATATTCAATGAAAACATAGAATAAAGATTCTTTTTTGTTTAACATTTTTTTCTTGTTATAGACAATTGTGAATTAGGGTTTCTGATATTTTACGGTTATTGCTAAAACTATACAAAGGATCCAAAAATGGATTATTGTGGTGATTTTATAGAATTGCTTGGACCTGATATTTTAATGAAGATTCTCAAGAATCTGGTTAACTCTTCTGATCTCATTAGGGTTAGCTTGGTTTCTAGTTCTTGGCATCAATTTGGTAAGCAAATAAATATCTTTGGTAGAATTTAGCTTGGTGCTCTATTATATATCTAAGAAGAATCGATATTGATTAATTCAATAGGATCGATCTTATTCAACTTGTAGTGGTCGAAAACGGTCTATGGGTTTACACATAGAGTATGTAATCAAAGACATTTGGCTTTAACAAATAAAGAAATAAAAAGATAATAATTAAATTGTTCAAAAAAATAAAAGTGGGGACCAGTTTTAACAAATGGAAAACATAAAAAAACTACGTTAAAAAAAATGGAGAAGGGAGAAAAACAGAGGAAGGGAGAAGCAGAAGAGAATGAAAAATAAATAAACAAATAAAGTTAAAAGTACATAAAAGAAAAGAATTAAATTGCTCAAATGAAAAAATATAGGGATCAATTGTATAATTTAACCTAAAATTTTCGTTTAAAATGATGATTTAACGTGTCACGTAAGCTTACCATTGCACTGTTAATGACAATTAACGGCTCAATGACTAAAATGTTATAACACGATAATATAAGTGACCAAGACGTAAAATTTTAAATATAAGTGACTAAAATATAATCTAAGGCAAACAAAAATTACTATTTTGATAATTTACTCTATTATTTATTGTACGTTAATTTTACTTTCTTTATAATAAACATATAATATATATACATGCATGCATACACCGGAGGGTTACACCCTCGTGGTGTTCCAACACACCTTTCGTGGGTTTTTTCTGTTTTATAACACAAGTTATTGAAACCTTATGGCTTAACATATTTGAAACCCATATCAAATAAAAAAGGGTAAGAGAGGTTGACCTGCTTTAGATATGGAATTACCGTGAATCAGGACAAGTGATTTTTGTGCTTTTGTTGGTAGGAGTCACCTCAACTGATTTTGGTAAGATGTTGGCTCATCATACTAACTGTTGATGCAAGATTTTAACAAGATAAAGAAAATGATAGAAATAATTGAAACGATTCACCCATATAAAACGAAAAGCCATTAGTGATTCATGAGATGAAGGGGAGAAGCAATGGAGAGCTCCCATTGTGGAAGAAAGGGCCCAAAGATGTGTACGGTGGCTAGATAGATTGAAGAGTGGAAGAGAGAAAGGAACCCCACCCTCTTTTTACTTAATCCTAAAAATTGCACATGAAGGCAGTCACATTGTGATCATGTATAACAAAAATCTATATAAATAAATTATGTTTTGAATTATATTACGAGTTATACAAAATAAGAAACTAACATGAATAAGACACATACAAGTAAACATGCCAAAATCTACATAAATTGAATTGTTAGCATATAAAATATAGGCTTGGATTTTAATTGGTCTCTAAACTTTAAAATATTTTAATTGAGTTTTCAAAATGTCAATATCATATCAATAAAGTTCTTTTGTCAATATAGTCATTAACTTGGGTGTTAAATGTCATCCCAAATAAGATCTGGAGTATATTTAAAATATGCAGAGCAAATTGCAAATATTTGTGTAACTATTGGATGGATAACTTGGATAATTTGATTAGCTTATTTTGAGGATGTTCTATGTTAGATTCAAACTGACATTTAACGTCTAAATTGATAGTTAAGCTAACAAAACAACTTGATGACTCAATTAGAATATCTTAAAGCTTAGGGACTAATTTAAAATATGACCGATTATTTAGAGATATTTAGTTCAATTAACCCCAAAGTGTGTTTTTTTTTTATATAAAGTCTAGAACTACCCATAGCTCCTCCTCAACCTTTAAATAGGAGGATAATGTGCTTCAGCACACTCAAACTCATGTCCTCCTACATTGACAACAATTCTGATATCAATTGAATTGGG
Organism: Gossypium longicalyx; assembly: GCA_025698465.1. Classification (NCBI taxonomy): domain Eukaryota; kingdom Viridiplantae; phylum Streptophyta; class Magnoliopsida; order Malvales; family Malvaceae; genus Gossypium; species Gossypium longicalyx. The sequence continues at coordinate 9,897,881 of CM047004.1, forward strand.
ACTTAATCGGCCAAAGTGTGTATTTTAAATATACTCCACATTATATTCAAATTGACATTTAACATCTAAAATAATTACTAAATTGACGAAAAACATGATGACTCAATTAAAATATTTTAAATTTAAAGATTAACATAAAATCTAATTGATCATTTGAGGACTTCTGGTACAATTAACTCAAAGAAAATACCCATGATTTTAAACCAACTTTTCTTTTCTATCCACAAGGGCGACCATTTACTCCAATCATAGGTGAATCCGGGGGTCGCATTCTAAAATAGAAAATTATTGTTTTAGCCCTTTAGGAAATTTTAAAATTTTAAATTAATAAAGATAAAATTATATTTTGACCCTCCTAAAATTATAAAATTTCTTTTAAAATTTATAAGATATAAACTATTAAAAAATAAAATTTTATTTTGAACCGCTAAAAAAAATCTAACTTCATGCCTACTCTATATCTAACTAAATATCTAAAACAACCCAAATAAATTCCTAAAAGACAATGTTGTGCAGTTGAAATTTATTTGACATACATACTTCAAAAAGAAAAAACAATAAACAATAAACAAAATGGATTAGGTGTTCTACGTTGGTATAAAAACATTAATTATTGTGATAGAAGGGATTCTCCTTAATCAAAGAACTTGGCTTTTGGATTTTGGGGCCCTCAAAAACTTAGCAGACGTTATTTGAAAAGAAGGCGGCTTAATTATAAAAATAATAATAATTCAACCTTAAAAAGGTCTTAGTTGATACTTGAAAAGCCACCTTTTATATTAAGGCTTAATAATTCAAAAAGATAGAGCTTCGAATCAGAAGTCAACCTCGGAGGCCTCCTAATTCAATAAAAAAAATTTTAAAACATAAATCATTACATTAAATCTCAAAGTTACTAAGACATCACCTTTATCCTTGAGCCATGACAAAATTGATTAATCAGTTGAGGGTAAAAATCAGGGAGAAATGCTTTGATCAAGTCCAAGGGGGTATATAACAATTGGGGAAGAGCAAAACAAGGAGGAAATTGAGCAAAAGCTGAAACCAATAAAATTAAAGTTGAAAGAAGTCGATTTAGGACGCCAATTTAAGGAGTCATAGCTTTCAACCAATTGGAAGCCTGAGTCAAAATATATGGGATGTCAAGAATCCACTCAAACATTGACGTGGTGAAACCAAAATAAAGTACCAAATATCCGTGCCATTTGAGTTTGGCTTTATATAAATGTTTTATAAATTCAACCTGACTTTACTTGAATTAATATTTATAAAAATAATTTATTGTTATCTTTTTGGGGTAAAACAAAACTATAAATAATTTCAAAATGGATATTCTCTTGCTCTATCCTTCACTAAAACTACTTGGACCTCTTTAGGGGAGGCATAATGTAACCTTCCTAAATCGACCGAAAAGTTATGGTTGGATTCTAAAGGCCACATTGGCCACTAAAATGGTCTAGTAAAAAAATTTATCAGATTCTTAGAAAATTTATTCTTAATATATTTATTCTTATATTTTTTAGAAAATCGATACTAGACTTCTCTTTATTTTATTAAAAAAATAGTTTTTTCCAAGTTTAATTAAAGTCTAATTAAAAAGTTGCTTATTGTGAAAATAAAACATCGATAATGACAATGAATAGTAAAGAAAGAGAGATAAGAACACACATAATTTTACATGGAAACTCTTTCTGGAAAAAACCATAGGCAGAGGAAAAAAAATCCACTATGTTGAATTCAAATGATACAAGATGAGAGACGATTACGTCTATATATAGGTTTAAAAACCTTATTCTACTCAAAGTCAAATAGAAGTAATGCAGTAAGATTAAAACACCTTATTCTAATCAACATCAATTAGAGGAAGTAAACTTCAGAACTTAATATAGGGGTTTAGGTTATTCCTAAGCTCCCAATTAACACTATGAATCATGTCTACTAGCAGCGATTCCAAACACTAATCAATTACGCTTTCGCTGAAAAGCCGAAAGCTTAAACTAGTTTTCCCTTGCCTTTCGCCTTACTCGAAGAAGGTTCCAATGATTCTGACACTTTACACATAATAACCACACAATATACACAATCAATATTGATGCGTAAGTAATTAGCTCTAAAGCATTAAACTAGTTTTCACATTTAAGGAGCTTGAATACAAGCATTTTCATTATGTTTTAATTTTGTTTCTTTAGTTTTGTTTACATTTAATAAAATATGCACATTGAGTCTTTTATTAACCTTAAGGGTCGAATGAGGACTAAGGGATAGCTAACGTACTTTGTGAGTGTGCAGGAGACCATTAGAGGGCATTTCGGGTCAATATTGGACACTATGTCGCAATATAGGGAATCTAATGTCGCAACATAGAGAGCAGAATAGAGAAAGTGAGAAAATGCCTTCAATGTCGCGACATAGGTGAGGTGTCACAACAAACCCACAGAAGATGGCTCTGAGAGGAACATGCTAGTTGCTACGTCCGACGACACGAGTCCTAGTGTGTCGTGACATCGACTCTGTGACGAGAATAAAACACGAAGTAGGGGCGTTTTGGTTTGCACAATCAAACTTTAAGCTCGAGAATGTCAACTACCCTAGGGCTAAGGACAAAGGCTACGTGAAGGTTATAAATAGACCTCTCTGGCACACATTATAAGCATCATTCCATTAGCTTAGATTTTTCTCTTTAGGTTTACAAATTGTTTTCTTTCTTTCTTAGTTTACGTAGTTTTAGTTATTTGTTTTCTTCAAGAGATTTGATTTTAAAGGAGATCAACTTTTGTGGATTCGCACTATTCATCAATATAAATCAGGTTTTGTTAAAATATCTATTTCACTCAATTCCTTATAATTGATTCTTCCATTTATTCCATATTTTTTCATGAAAACCATGAGGACCTAATCCTTTTATAGGGGATTAGTGAGTGGAGGCATGATCTCTTAACTGTTTTGTAGGGTTACTCAACAGATCAACTATTTGGGAAAGGAAGAACGTGAAACAAACCCTAGGCTTGACAAACATGGGAAGTAATCAAGGTGAGAATTAACCCAAAATTGGTATTGCCCATTCGTGAACACCTTTACCCCAAACTAGTCTGGACTATGAGGTCAGAAGATAGGTAGTTCTTGTTGACTCGTTATGTTAGTGGAAGATCGAAAGATCTTGCTAGGGTAGTGACTAGTTGGTTCAGAAGAACTCAAGAAAATGGTTAGTTGGGATTGCCAAAGCAAGCTGATCACCCATATTCAGATTTGATTCACTTTATTTGTCCCTATCTTTTACAGTTTTAATTCTTTTATTTGATTGTACTTTATTAGTTTACAAACCCTAAAAATACTTCTTGTTTTTCTTTCATACTATAAATGATTAAAGAGTATTGATTAGATCTTTAATTGTTTAGGTTAAAATTGATTTAGTACTTGCCTCCCTTGGGTACGATCCTCAGAGTACTCACCTACTTCGTTGTAAAATCTATATTACAACTTAACCCATATACTTACAGATACCGCCTCGTAATTCTCTATTTTATTCCAATATTCACACTCTAAACATTAGTACGTCCAAAGACGATCAAATATTCAGCCAAAGGCTCTCTTAAACCAACCAAAAATGCTAGTTTAAGCTATATTCCTTATGAATCTAAAATTTCAACTAACAAACTTAAATTCCAAATATCTCGGTCTATACTTAATCTTTTCATTTAAAACTAATCCCATTCATCTAATTATTCACCTATGACAGATTTTCAACCTTTAAACTACACAAAACTACTAAATTCATAGTATCGAAATTTTTGACATGTTCATGGCAATTTTAACGAAAATTCATTAAATCTCAAGAAATCTTTAACGAAACTTAAAAGTAAGTATAGAAACCTTCTAATCATATCGACACTAATTGAAAAACACTTTAAAACCATGTTTTTACCCAAATTCCTGAAATCCACCATTAACGAGCCAATTTTTGGCTTTTATCCAAAACATGTGATTTAATGGCTAAAAACTTAGTTTTAAAGACTAAATAACATTTAAAACTATTTAGGAGTTGAACCATTACCTTATATGACCAAAAACTGAGCTTTTGATCAAAAACTCAAAAAATCCAAAAGCTTAACAATGGAGGAATCTATGGTGTTTTTAGGTATTTTTCTTGAATTTATGTAGGTTTAATGATTTGGAAAGTGATAGGAATAAAAGGAATTTAGGTTTGAAAAAAAAATTGAATGGGAGGACTTGGGAGAGCATGGGACGGCAAGAGCAAATAAAAGGGAGAAGTTAATGTGAAAATAAACTAGGTGTGGAAAGATATAGGGTGAATTTTAAATTTTGATTAAATTGCTTTATAAAAACCCAAAGTTCTAACCCTTTTACAAATTAGCCCTATTTTCAAAATTAAATTTATTTTTAGAAATTAATTTGAATTTCTAAAAACCATAATCGGAAACATTACCTGTTAGAATTAAGTGACTCAAATTCTTATAGAATATGATGGAAAATAAAATAAAAGTAAAATCCATATAGAACTAGACTTCTTTTATTTTATTTTAGAATAAGGTTTTTTAAACCTTATTAAACTTCATCTATTTTATATTGATTAGGATAGGGTGTTTCAATCCTACTAGAATATGGCTTTACAAGCTTATAAATAGACATAGTCTATTCCTCTTGTATTGATACAAATTTTTCGACATAGTGAATTTTCTTCTCCTCTGCCCGTGGTTTTTTTCCCGAAAGGGTTTCCACGTAAAATTTGTGTGTTCTTTATTTTATTTATTTTATTCTATTTTTTTCACAAATTGGTATCGAGCTTAGGGTTATTCATCTCGATCACGGTAATGGCGTCTTTGAAATATGAAATTCATTTGTTGGATCGCAACACTAGATTTGCGTTGTGGCAAATTAAGATGCAAGCGATTCTTGCAGATGGATCTGGAGGATGCCACGCTAGGGATAGATAAGATGCCTTCGACATTACTGGATGAAGAAGAAAAAAGCGTAAGGATCGAAAGGCATTAACACAATTACATCCGCATTTGTCCAACGAAATTTTGCAAGATGTGATGAAAGAAAAACTGCATTTGCATTATGGAAGAGGCTAGAACAAATATGTATGTCGAAAACTCTAACAAGCAAGTTGCATATGAAGCGGCGTCTTTATGCTCATCGTTTGGAGGAAGCGCGTGCGTACAGACACGAACAACTTACTTGATGTTTAAAGAAATTCTCTCAAACTTGGAAGCCATGGAGGTTCGGTATGATAAGGAAGATCTAGGGTTGATTCTACTTTGTTCGTTGCCCCGTCTTATTCAACCTTTAGAGACACGATTTTATATAGCCGTGAGTCTCTAACGATTGATGAGGTTTATGATTCTTTAACCTCGTATGATAAGATGAAGCATCTTGTGGTTAAACTTCGACTCTCGGGGAGAGGGTCTCATTGTTAAGTGGGAGACAAGATCGGAATCTTGATGATGATCGTGGTAGGACACGAGCGGAATCCTCGTGGTAAATCTAAGGGTAGATCGAAGTCTTCAAGCGAGTAAAACTTGTAACTTACGCAGAAAGAAAGGGCACATTAAATCTGAGTGCTATAAGCTACAAAATAAGATTAAAAGGGAGGCTGCGAATCAAAGGAAAACAACCGAAAAATTACGGTGAAGGCGATGTTGTAGAAGACTACGGCGATGGTGAACTTCTAGTCGCTTCATCAATGATTCTAAAGTAAGCGAGAGTGGATACTTGATTGAGTTGCATCTTTCATATGAGTCCCAATCGGGATTGGTTTACAACTTACGAAGCGATTATGCGAAGGTGTTGTTTTGATGGGAAATAATACTTAAGTGTAAAATCACGGTGTTGGAACAATTAAAGTTAAGATGTTTGATGGAGTTGTCGAGAACACTTAGTGACGTCGGCATGTTCGAATTGAAAAGAAATTTAATTTCGTTGAGTACTCTTGATTCAAAAGTGCAGATATACAATGAAAGTGGGGTTTTAAAGATTTCCAAAGGGTCCCTTGTTGTGATGAAAGGGCAGAGAAAAGATTGCCAAGTTATATGTTTTGCGAGGGTTCTCACATTCTTGGTGATGCATTTGTCGCTTCCTCGTCCTTGTCGGATGATGATATTACTAAACTTTGGCATATGCGCCTAGGGCATATGAGTGAGAATGGCATGGCGAGAATTGAGCAAAGAGGACTTCTTAATGGGCAAGGAATTTGCAAGCTGAATTTACTGTGAGCACCTTGTGTTTTTGGAAAACAAAGAGAGTTCGATTCACTAGAGGAATCCATAACACGAAGGAACATTGGAGTATATTCATTCGACTGTGTGGGGCCATCTAGAGTGCCTTCTAGAGGTGGAGCTAATTATATGCTAACCTTTATTGATGATTTTCCGAAAAAAGTTTGGGCGTTCTTCACGAAGCGAGAAAAGTGATGTGTTTTCGCATTTAAGTCTTGGAAAATTATGATTGAAAAAGCAGACGGAAAAGCAGATAAAATACCTCACATGCAGACAATGGCTTAGAGTTACATTACGATGAGTTTAATAGATTGTGCAAGTCGAAGGAATCATAAGACACACACGATTCGTCATACTCCACAACAAAGCGGCGTTGCGAGCGAATGAACAGAGCGATCATGGAGAAGGTTCGATGTATGTTGTCAAATGCCAACTTACGAAGTCATTTTGGGCGACGACGGCGTCTTGCATGTTTTTGATCAACCGATCTCCATCCGTTGCCATTGAGAAAAAGACTCCACAAGAGGTATGATGCAGTAATCCTGCTAATTATTACGATTTAAAGATCTTTGGGTGTCTGCATATGCTCATGTTGATAATGGAAAATTGGAACCGAGATCCATTAAATGTGTTTTTCTTGGTTATAAAGTGGTGTAAAAGGGTATAAGTTATGGTGTCACGAAAATAGAAAAGTTGTGATTAGTAGAGATGTTGTTTTGATGAAAGCTGCTATGCTACCTAACTTATCTCTTAAAGACTCTTCCAATAAAGAAAATCAAAAACAAGTAGAGCATCAGTTAATCTGAGTCAACTCCTCAAGCCGATTACAAAAATTGAGAATAGAGTTGCTTCTTCACCACAATACTCTATCGCCAAAAACAGAACTAGAAGAAATTAAACCTCCAAAGAAATATCTTGAAATTGATCTAGTTGCTTATGCTTTGAATGTGGCTAAAGATATAGATGCGAATCAAGAGCCATCTAATTATTACAGAGCGATTACACATGAAGGCTCGAGAAAAGTGGATGTTTGCTATGCAAGAAGAGATGGAATCACTCCACAAAAAGCAGAACATGGGACCTTGTGAAACTTCCTAAAGGTAAAAAGGCTGTTGCGTTGTAAATGGGTATTTAAAAAGAAAGAAGGGACTCCAGGAGTTGAAGAACCCGGATATAAAGCAAGGCTTGTTGCAAAGGGTTCTGATCAAATTCGAGTGGACTTCACAGAATGTATTCTCCCAGGTTGTTAAGCATAGTTCGATTCGAGCTTTGCTTGGTATTGTGTATGCATGATTTGGAGCTTGAGCGATTAGATGTAAAAGCGCATTTTTGCATGGAGAACTTGATGAGGATATTTACATGCAACAACGAGAAGGTTTCTGATTTTAGAAAAAGAGAACTATGTTTGCTTGCTGAAAAAGTCCCTTTACGGTTTGAAAGCAGTCACCAAGACAGTGGGTACAAGAGGTTTGATTCCTTTATGACTTCTCATGATTTCAAAAGAAGTAGTTTTGTGATTGTGTTTACTTTAAGAAAAATAGTGATGGTTCTTTTTGTGTATCTACTTCTTTATGTTGATGACATGTTGATAGCAAAGAAAAGATAAAGAAGAGATAAAGAAAGGTCAAAGCCCAACTAAGTAAAGAATTTGAGATGAAAGATTTAGGACCAGCAAAGAAGATACTTGGTATGGAGATTCTCGAGAGATAGAAAATCAAGTAAATTGTACCTAAGTCGGAAGGGTACATTGAGAAAGTTCTTTGCGAGTTCAATATGCAGAGTGCTAAGCTTTGTTAGTACTCCTTTAGCGACCATTTCGGACTTTCATCGATTTTGTCTCCACAATCGGATGATGAGATTGAGTACATGTCACATGTTCCATACTCTAGTGCGATGGGATCTCTCATGTATGCTATGGTTTGTTCACGTCGGTTTATCATATGCGATCGATGCGATTAGCGGATACATGACAAATCCGGTAAAGAACATTGGAAAGCGGTTTAGTGGATTTTAAGATACTTACGAGGCACTCTTGATGTTTGCTTACGATTTGGAAGAACTAAAGATGGAGTCATAGGGTATGTTGATGCTGATTTTCTTTGGAGACCTTGATAGAAGAAGATCTCTCACGAGTTACGTCTTTACAATCGGAGGTTGTGCAATTAGTTGGAAAGCCACTTTGCAAACTACGATCGCTTTGTCTACCACTGAAGGCTGAGTACATGGCGATTACGAGGCTTGCAAAGAAGCTATTTGGTTGAAGGACTATTTAGTGAACTCAATGAAGACCTTGAATCAAAGCCACGATATTTTGTGACGATCAGTGCTATATTTCTTACAAAAGATCAAATGTTTCATGAGAGAACAAAACACATTGATGTTCGGTATCATTTTGTTAAGTGATATTATTGCTTGTGGTGATATTGTTGTGAGCAAAATTAGTACTCATGAAAATCCTGCAGATATGATGACTAAGTCACTTCCTAAAACCAAGTTTGAGCATTGCTTAGACTTGGTTGGTGTTCATTGTTGAGTTAAACCCTTAAGGGGTTTTATGGAAGAGGTGGAGAACTTGTTTATTGAAAGTTCGCAATGAAGAACTTGTTCATTGAGAATTTGTGTCAAGGTGGAGATTGTTAGAATTAAGTGACCCAAATTCTTATAGAATATGATGGAAAATAAAATAAAAGTAAAATCCATATAGAACTAGACTTCTTTTATTTTATTTTAGAATAAGGTTTTTTAAACCTTATTAAACTTCATCTATTTTATATTGATTAGGATAGGGTGTTTCAATCCTACTAGAATATGGCTTTACAAGCCTATAAATAGACATAGTCTATTCCTCTTGTATTGATACAAATTTTTCGACATAGTGAATTTTCTTCTCCTCTGCCCGTGGTTTTTTTCCCGAAAGGGTTTCCACGTAAAATTTGTGTGTTCTTTATTTTATTTATTTTATTCTATTTTTTTTTCACATTACCGATATACCATGGCGCAGGCTAAAATTCCTAAAATACCCTTAAAATACTTAGGCCTATTTTGGGTTGTTACAACAACAAATAAGCAAAAAGAGTGAGCAAAGAGATGTAGTGACTGGCAATAACAATGGTGAAAGAATGAAAAAAAAAAAGGAGAGAAAAGAGGTGAAAGAAAAAGTAAGGGACAACAATGAGAGAGTGAAAATGAATAAAAGAAGGCTGAAACTTAATAAAACTTAGCAAATATACTAGGTTAAAGAGGCTTGAATGGCAACTAGGTTTTAGGAAGCAAAAATAAGCTAAAAAAAATAAATATGCAAGGGAAGGTAATTGAATTTGGGTCTTAAGAACAATTTCACTAACTCTTTACCACTAGGTCAATTACTTAATATTTGATATAAACATGCAAACATAAGCTTAAAAGTCAAGGAGTGACAACTCTCAGTTCACTAATTCAATTTTTGGGATGTGACACATCAAACATACACAAACCTTCCATGTTACCAAAAGTCATTTTAGCTAAACCATCTGCCACTTGATTATTTTCTCTAGGAGCATGCCTCAAAAACCACTGACTTTCCTGAGATAATATCTATTGAATTCTCCTAACCAGTGAATAGTTTGACCTAACTGACTGACTATCACAGATAGCTCTCATTACCTCCAAATTATCAGATTGGATGAACATCCTATCATGACCTCGTTTTTGAATTATCAATAGTCCATCAAGAATGCCCCTCAATTCGACATCAATACAAATGGACTTGACTATTTTGAATAGTATGTTGGGTACCTATGTCACTTCTTTAAGCTCAATACAAATGGAAAAGATTAAAGTAAAAAAAACTTCCGATCTTAAGTAAATATGTATTTTTTCTTAACGTACTAATTTAAGTTTTTTTTTTAATTTTTACCTTTTCAATTCTTGTATTTAATGTAAAATAATATTGTTGAATACAATTAAAATATGATAACTATTTCAGTAATTAAAATATTACAATTATTTTAATAAATATATTATTTTTCTAATATTCAAAAAATTGAGGGTAAATTACATAGATAATCACCCAACTACAAAAAAATTTCATTTTAAGCGTCCAAAATAAAAATTTTACAATTTAAGCACCCATGTTACATAGTTTAGTCATTTTGGTCACTCCTGTTAAAATCACAAATGATAGGCTGACATGGCAGCTAACAAATTTAGCCCTCAACTTTTACATATTATATCAATTTAGTCATAATTTTTTTTAAAATAACCCTCAAAATGTACAAAAGCTCTCAGTTTGATCCTAATTCTAAAATATTCATAATATACATAGAAATATATAAAAGTACATAAATATTTTCAAAAAATATATAATAATAAATTGAAATTTTATATTAATATTTATAATAATATTAAATAATTGTAATTATATTAATATTAAAAATATCCCCCACCCACCCTACCCCATCCCTTTCCCTCTCTGTTGTTGCAAATTCATATTGGGTTTGACCCTTGTTGCTTTTAAATCTTCATTTGTTACAAATAATTCAAAATTCACTTTAAAAAGAAGAACATAACCATAAACATAATCAAACATATACAAACTTGTACATAATAGAGAAACACCGACCTGATGGAGGAACATCATAATAAATGATGAATTGATCAAAAACAAGAACAGAAACTGGGCTCGAATCTTTTGACCTACATTCAAGCTCTATATTTTGAGTCCTTAGATGTTGTAATTTCTTCTTTTTCTTCTTCAATTTCACTCCATCAGGAATTGGTCCTTTCCTTTCCTAACATTTAGAGCTCTGTAGACCTTTTGTGGCAACAATTGGTTTCTCCAAGCACAAATCGTTAACTTCCTTGTATTTGGCTAGTTCTTGATTAAGCTTTTCAACAAGTCTTTTGTTGATTTTCCTCATCCTAGGTGAATTTGTAAAAGCAATAGCGAGAGAGAGAGAGGAAGGAGAGAGGGAAAGGGATAGGGTGAGTGGATCCTCCTTACTAAAGTCTTCTTCTATAATAGGAGAATTATTAACTTCTTCATTTGCAGGAATCACCACTCTTTCAAACTCCATCTACTTATGAGTATCATGTGACTACTCCTTTTGCACCTCTGAAAACACGGTAGATTCATCAAAGGTGACATCCCTGTTAAAGATAATTTCCTTTGTTTCAAGATATTATAGACGAAAACCTTTTATGCCAGAAGTGATCTTTAAGAACTCTAATTCCTTAGCTCTTGGATCCAACTTTGATACCTTAATAAGATAGTATACAGTGGAACCAAACATATGTAAAGAATCATAATTTGTAGTAGACTTTCCACTCCATTTCTCCAATGGTGTTTTTCCTTCAATTGTTGTAGATGGTAGGCGATTAATGAAAAGACAAGTATATGTTATAGCCTTAACCCAAAACTCTCTACCTAATGATGAATAGCACAATGCCTTAACTAGTCACTTGCCAACATTAACATTCAAATAGGTTAGACATACTTGTACATTATGAGTAACATTACTTAATACCAAAGTAATATAATGTCACATAACAAGTTACAAACATATATCATTTCATATTCAATACATTTTCAAGCTCTTCCATTTCAATTGTGATAAATATCACTCGATGGAACTATAGTAAAATAGACTCAGATACACGGGTGAACTATGTAGCGCACACAAGCTGAAATGGCATCAAGGTTGCTCATACAAGTTGAAATTAGATCAGATTACTCTTTCGGGCTAAACCTATGTTACATATAACCTGAGAATTTGAAATAAATTCTAGAGCTCATTATAATATGTAAAATCTCTAATCAAGCGCACGTATAACTCTATTGGCATGTCAATCGTATCCTAAGCTTTTACTAAGTTCACACGGGCATCATTTACGTATATATAGCATTACTAATCCCTATAATCTTCTGTAATTCATATCATACCCTGTACATGATCACATATTTACATGCCCTGTAATCAATCAACTTTCACATTTGTACTCTATCTTGTTACATAAGAGCCAACAACCACATAACTTTTCAATTCAGTCAATTACTAGCCATACATGCTAATTTCACTAGTGTTTTAACTATACCCAAACAGATTTATGAAATCAAACACAAAATTACGCATAACATAAAATAAGATGATAAATTCCATATGAACTTGTTCAAAATGTGAAAAGAGTTGAAACTTTAGGGACTAATCCATAATTTTTGCTTTTCCCCTATTAGATCCACTTTGGTCCAAGTCTTGATCTATACAATTTTTTATATATAAAAATCAATACCAATAACTTTCATACAATGTTATTATATAAATAAACCTATATAAATTCATTTTTTTTATTTCTCTCATGTTTTACATTTTATTCAATTTAGTCTCTAAACTCAAGGTAAGCATAACTTCTAATTCATAGCTCTGGATTGAAATTCAATTTCATATATTCTAATTAAGGACCTTATACTTTCTATTTCTAACATAATTTCATGATAAATTTTACATTTATTAAATTTGGTCTCTAATGTAACAAAGTTAACAATAAACTAAATAAGTTTACAATCTAGTTCTTTTTCACAATCTAAGCTTAAAATCTATGAATTTTAAGCCTAATTCTTCAAGAAATCAACAATAGAAGTTTTCTAAAACTTTAACAATATTGTCTAGCTAACTTAAGCTCTCGTGACCTCAAATCTATAAAAATTACAAGAAAATGACTTGAATTTACCTACTAAAATATGACTTAATGGTTTAAAGCTCCCTTAGGTTTTTCTTCTTCATGGACGACAAGAAGATGAAGATGGAAGATGAATTTAACATTTTTCCCACTAACTTGGTTTATATAGTTATATTAAGGTTTAATTAAACTAATTTAATTAACATAAATATGATTTAATTAACTTAATTTAAATTTAATCAACTTTAGTGGATTTTACCATAATTATCCACTTTCTCTTATTTAAAAATGGTCTAATTTCCATTTAGGACCTTTTTCTAATTGCTATTTTAATCCTCAAGCCTTTTGTCAATTAAAAGTTTGTAGTGATTAGACTTTTACAATTTAGTCTTTAAGTCTTAATTAACTATTAATTCGGAAAAAATTCTGGGATGAATCTTTAATATATTTTTATATTATCTCAAGTAAATAATAATATTTACTATTAACGAGAAATGGGGTTACGAATCCACATTTTAAGTAACATTGAAAATTGAAATTGTTATTAGATTTTGAAAATTCCAAGTTTTAAAATGAATTTTAAAATAAAAAAATTAACTCTTATGAAATTGGACTTGAATTTTATAATCTAATTTTTTATTTTTGTCAAAAAAATGCATTTGGATTTTCAAATTCAAATCCAAAATGTTGACCCAAATCATGATTTCCAAACTAGGGATGTTGTATAAGTTGCATATTGTTATATGATTTAGCATATCTAAACATTAGGTCACTTTTTATAAAAGGATTTTGCTTTTGTTTCTTAAATGTTGTTTTTCTATTATTATTTGGATTTTAGAATTTTCTAATAATTTAATTTTAACCTATTGTGTGCTTATTATGTAACGCCTTAAAACTTTTGTTCTTGAATTGTGAAATCATGTTAAGTAAATTAATATGTTGTAGTGGCTAAGTGTTAATTATGTGTGTTTAAGGTTTTGTGTTTAAATCTCTTCCCTAGAAATTTTTATTATTTTTGTTCCAACCCTCAACTCTGAACAACATCTGACTTATATTGAAATTCTGAGTAGTTATTAATAAAAATGGGCTTATTGGTTCAGTAGTAAGATCTTAGCTTACCTTCAGGTTTTGTGTGTAACAGTCCAATTTAGACCCTAGTCCGAATAGTGGTTTCGAGACCACAAATCTGAGTCAAAAAAATATTTAAATATTATTTTCTATGTTTAAAATATGTGAATTGACATGTGTGAATGTTTCGTATGAAAATTCGATCATTTGTATGCTTAATTTGATAAAAGGACCTAATCGTGTAAAATGTAAAAGTGACCTTCTATTTGTTAAAGTGCTTATTTGTTATGTCTTCTTAATTGTGAGGTCTTTATTATGTTATTAGATTATTGATATATTAAATAGACATTGTTAGACATCCATTATAAGCTTATATGTTTATTATAGTAAGGCTAAATTGGTAAAATGGTTATTATAATATTTATAATAAAACATAATTAAAATTAAAACTTTATTTTCACTTCTTTTGCCGAATTCATCAAAGAAAATAGAAATAAAAAAAGAGTTTTAGGGTTCGGCACATTGATTTGGTGATTAAGGTATGGATTTTGTTTGATTTTTGATAATTTCTACGTTTTTGTAATCGTTGCTTTGTATACTATCAAGCCCATGTCTCAATTTTTGGTTTTGCTGATGATTTTGAGTTATGCCATTGATGAAACTATGAGCTTTATAAAGTTTGATGATAGTAAATTAAAGATATGTGTTAGATTACTAAGTTTTGTCTCTGAATTTTAGATGAATTTGAGTTATTTGGGCTAAATTATGAAATTTATAAATTGAGGGACTAAAATGTAAAATAAATGAAATATGTGGACTTGTATGAGTGCTATGAATATTCGACTAAGCATAAGTATATTCAAATTTTGTATATTTTGTGATTTTTGTGATTAGGGACTAAAGTGTAAAAATATAAAAATATGAGGGCTAATTTGTAAAATGCCTAAATGTGTGTTTTGGATTAATTTGAATGATTTGGTGAATAAAATAATTAAATTTGAATTTATATAGATCAAGAACCAAAGAAAAGCGGAATTAGATCGGGGAAAGCCGAGAAAGTCGTCGAAATAACGATTTCGTCTATCCAGAATCCATCTGAGGTAAGTTGATATACAAATAAATGTGTTTTAAATTGAATTATTACTATTAATATGATATTGAATATTGATGAATGGTTATATGAGTTAAGCATGAGATATACGAGAAAGTATTGACAAAGTTACGACATCACGAAAAGCCTATATGAACCTTAGGAATAGTTAGGATACATATGTCATGACATAGGATCCGATATGTGTTCTCTGTAAAACCATGTTTAGGACATTGGCATCGACTTATGATTTACGTGTAAGACCACGTGCGGGGCGTTGGCATCATATTTGATTTAAATGTAAGACCACATGCGGGATAGTGGCATCGATATTTGATTACATGTAAGACCACGTGCGGGGCGTTGCCATTATCTGAGCTTTTGAGTTATCTGCGTATCCTTATGATTCTGAAAGGTTCAACAAGCATTCCTAGAAAATAGATGACCATGTGAATTTGTATTCGACTCAGGTACGTTTGAATTGTATACCATCTTTGAGAATGAAAGGTAAGTATATGTACATTGGTGAATATATAATATAAGTATGAGTTGCTATGAGATTTGAGTTATGATATGTATAATTGAATCATGTTCAAATGAAATATAAGAGATGTATGGCTAAATGAATGTATTTTGCTTTTAAATTATATGAATGAATTGATGTTATTTGTTAAGTTTATTTGTATATGGCTTACTAAGCTTTTGAAAGCTTACTTTGTGTGTGTTTGCATTGTTTTATAGATATCAAAGCTACCTAGGAGCTCGGGGATCATTGAGGATTGTCACCACAATATCAAACCTTATTTTGGTACCTTTTGACATTGTGAATTTAAAAGTATGGCATGTATAGGCTAGAAGTATTTGGATATGTTTTGTAATGTATATATCATGCCATGTGATAAAGCTAGTTTGTGTTTGAACTTATAGTTTAATTTTGATATATGATATGTGATGCAAATGTGCCATAATGATGTGCATTTGGTTGGCCAAAAGAAATGATCAATTTGGTAAGTTTTGGTATGTGCATGTTTTAGAATTGGGTAAGAATTTGGTATGAGAATGAATGGAATGTATCAATGTTATAAACCATATGTTTTGGTATGTTTTATCTTATGGAATGACATGAATTGGTATGTGATATGAACATAAGATTGGTTGATAATGATAGGATATGATTGGTGTATGTATTGGTTGTGAAATAATTGAGCATTTCGTATGCAATTGATGTTTAATTGTTGCTTGTAGGGAGGACCCTTAATGGGTGGTATTTTGACCTTTTGAATGGCTTATTTTTGCCCACACGGGCAGAGACACGGACGTTTGTCTCAGCCGTGTTACTCGAGGGCCATTTCGAAATGAGCCTGAGCAAATCACACGGGCGTGTGCTAGGCTGTGTGGCCAAGTCAATTTCGAGCACGGGCTAGACACACAGGCGTGTGACTGGCCGTGTGACCAAGTCAGTAGCCTCCGTAATTTTCACACAGCTTGGCACACAAGCGTGTCTTGTGGCCGTGTGGACAAGTTAGTATGTATGCCCTGTTTTGACATGGCCTAAACACACGGGCGTCTCTAAAGTCGCGTGAGCCACGTGGCTTGTTCACACGAGCTTGTGACCTGTACAACTTTGAAAATGTTTAAGTTTAAATTTTCTTTGAATGAACTCGGTTTAGTCTTGACCCCTTTCGAAAGCATTTTTAAGGTTTCGTTGACCTAGGTAAGGGACTCTGTAATGATTTATGATTATATGTGTATGATGTTTGTTAATTAATTGTGAAATGTTCCGATTTGTTTGGTAACGCCTTTAACCCTAGTCCGGCGACGGATATGGGTTAGGGGTGTTATATTGTGTTTGAATCATGTGTGTAAAGAGAAACTATTTTTGCTCCTCTTTATTGTGCCACACACGTGGGGTGTAGTTAGGTTAAATTCAAATTTTGATCAACCTATTCGGATAGCAATTAACCTTGATTTGTTCAGATTTTATATGATATATATATTTTTAATTTAAAGAAAATATCTCCCAAAAATCTCTCCCACTTTCCACTCTTACGTTCCCACTACTCGCGTTTCTTATTTTTGGTTCCCTACCCTTTTTGACCCCTTTTTGTTTTTGTTACCTTTCTATTCTTTTCTTTCTTTTCTCTTTATCACATTTCTTTGGTTATTGTCCCCTTGTCTATTGCTTTCGTGTTATTTTGTTAATTGTTACCTTGCCTCTTTGTTGCCATCAACTTTATAGTGTTACTCCTTTTGTCTTTGTGTTTTTGGCGGGGAATAGAATTGTCGTTTGCGGTGTAAGTATTATATTGTCCGTATCCTTTCTTTTTGTAAGTTTATATCGCTTTCTCATTACAAGTTAGGTAAGTTTAGTAATCTGAAAATCCTCGTTCTAAGTGGTTCGATAAATCTTTTAGATGATGCTTGTAAAGCGGCTGAGTCTCTAGTCATCTAAGTGTTGTTATGCATTGTTGTTTTGGGTAAGTGATCGTATGCCGTTGTTAAGGGAAGATTTTGTTTTTCGAGGTCAAGTGCCCAAAGCTTGTGGCTGAATAATTGATTTGGGTTTGATGCTTTGTTACTAATGAGTCTGATTTTGTATTGATTTTAGGATCATAAAGTATTTTGTGGGGTGGACATATCAAAAACAAGTGTGTAACGTTAATCTCGAAAATTAGTGAAAGACGTGAAGCCAAAATCTTAATGTTGGCACCACATGGCCCATTTTCAGTAAAATTTTGTTTAGGGCCATGTTTTCAAGTGCGTTTTGAGATCGGTGATTTTAGAGATTCTATTAAGTGATATGTTTGTTATTTTGTTATTGTAACACCCACTGACCCATATCCGTCAGCCGTAATAGGGTTGTAAGGCATTCTGAGAATAAAACACAATTCGATCAATTATATAAAACATTTATATAATCATGTAAATTAGTCTCGAAAATTGACTAAGTTTTAAATCATAAACTAATACAATTCTTAGTTTGAACATTTCATATCATTTGTATATTAGGGCATTTCGTTCACAGGTAACAAAAATAAACATAATACAACTACAATTTCATACATGTGGCATTAATGCAATGATGGTCTATACAAACCTCATATATGTGAATCACACCTTTCAACCAAATAATATCAACTTTCAGTTATAACTAAACTCAATTCCTTTTCTAGACTATTCAACCAATATAAAGTATTAATACAAATTTGCAAACTTATAAATGACAAGTAAGTTTATATATTTAATCACATGCATTTATTACCTTAGTAAACATCCATACCAAAACTAAATTACCTATCTTGCTCTATATGTGTAGTAGGAAACGTTTGCATACATCTTTATATCAAATTGCACTTAAGGCATAATATATAAAATCACACTTATGAAGATTTAAACATATATATTCCTATATGGTCAATTCGGTAGTATACATTACCAATTTCATGGGCATCATGCCACCACTACCACAATCTCATTTAGATGTAAGTGCATATGCAAGACTATAATTAAATCCAAAACATGTGATATGTCCATTTCACATATACATTACCTACTCATTAAATCATATATAAACCATTTCTAAATTTTCATGAACATACATACCGAAGCACAAGTGGTCAAAATATATCATTCATAATAATCATCCGACTAAATCCAAAGACGATTATCCACTCACCATTTGTACATTTAGATCTCATGAAATAAATATATCATGATAAACTTTACCTTTTTTTTTTCAAACCCTATAAAAAATCCAAGACACCTAACCATGAATATTACCTTGTTTCAAACATATTTACTAGGTTCATAAATCTATTTCATTTCACGAATTAACGGCGATGATGAATCAGTCATGATTCTTTCAAGCCATTGCTCATTGTCCAAACATGCAAGATTTACCTCACGTAATAAGCATATTTATATAACATGCAACATATAATCATAATTATCATAGACCATACCTAGCATAATTAAATTCAAACATATTGATTAGCCATTTTCGCATGACTTTATACACAACCAAAATTTATCATTCAAACCGCACTTCAACCTATACATGCCATAATTCAAGCAACATAAAAGTACCCAAAATAGTGGATAGTTTGATGAGCTTCATGAATGATCCCCGAGCTTGTAACTTGACTTCAAAATCTATAAAATAGAGTAACATAATACACAGAGTATGCTACCACGACTTAGTAAGTCATAAGCAAATAAATAGCTCAATATCATAAGCGACTCATATTAACTAAACGAAATGCATTAACATTATTATCCACCTAAGCCGAATACATTTATAATCATTTAACACAATATAAAACAACTTTCAAACCAAATAGTCATAATAACCACACACCCATTTACTCTTTTATGCAACTTAAGAATCATTAAATGACATCTCATGTATAATTAATACCTAAATGACAGAATATACAAATCTTATATATACATATTAAGTAACATTTCAATGTTACACAAATTATTCATTCACAAGCCAAATACATATACCAAATACCCATGAATTCTTCATTTGCATTGTACATAATTTACAACACATATCCACAGTACTTTCTTACCTTATTCCAAGTAGATATCAAGTTAATTCATACTTGGCCATTTAGCTCGAATTACACAATCCGTACACATTTTACCTTTTCCCGATGAACCATTCAGAATTGGATAGGACACTCGAATAATCACATATATCATACAATGCCAACGTCCCAGACGCGGTCTTATATGTAGCCACATATCGATGCCACTGTCCCAGATAGGGTCTTACTCGTAAACACATATCGGAATCACAAATTGATGTCATGGTCTTACTCGCACACATATATCGGAATCCTATGTCATGACATATGTATCCTAGATATTCCTAAGGTTCATACGGGGCTTTCAGACGTCGTATTTCGGTCGAATCGAACTCAGAAGTGTAATAGCCAAATTTAATCATGTTCGGCCATAGCATATTTAAATTCTAACATTTCATATCAGCATATAAATATAACATTGAATTACCAATAAACACGTCTATTTGCTTATAAACTTACCTCAGACGTCGCAAAATGGGACAGGGCTGCTAGTCGACAACTTTCGTTTTTCCCGGTCCAAATTCGATTTCTTTGGTTCTTGATCTAAACATATTCAAATTAAGCTCATTCAAACATATTTTCATTCAATTTTGTCCAAAAAACACAAAAATGGGAAAATTACCATTTACCCCTAACATTTACAATTTTACAATTTAGTCCCTATTGCTCAAAAAGCAGACAATATGCAAAATTTCCCTATACCTATGTTGGGCGAATTTTATCCACTCTCAAAGCGTAGAAATTATCAAAAATCGAAGCTAAACTCATACCTTAATTGAGCTTCAAATTGGTAGAACCCTAGCCATTTGTTCTTTGTTTTTCTTTTAGCTTATATTAAATGAAGTGATGAAGAAATAAAAAGATAATTAAAGTTATCATATAATTTAACATATATACTAACTTATTATTATTTCATGTTTTACATTTTTAACCTTAGTTAATAAATTATAAAATCATATATACATGGCCATTACTAGTCCACTTCACTTGATATTGGCTATTTACCTCTTAAAGGCTTCTATTTTAAAAGCCAAGTGCAAATTAGCCTCTTTTAGAAATAACCTCCAAATTTTCACTTTCACGTGATTAAGTCCTTTTTATTTAATCGAACACCTAAGCGATAAAATTAAATCACGAAATTTTCACAGACATAAATTCACACAGAATAAACACTTGAAAATAATATTAAAATATTTTTTGACTCAGATTAAGTAGTCCCGAAACTATCGTTCGATTAAGGTCTAAATCAAGGTTTGTTACTATTGTGATTGCATGAATTTGGGAGAGTAAGTCCGCCTTACAAAATGTGTTTCGATATGTAAATTTGTGAGTATCATTAGCATTTTCAGATTAGTTAAGTATATCTGAGCATGATTATACTAAATTGTCTTAATATATGTTATGTTTTTCATGTGCATTTGGGGTGGAATATTATTGTATTTGGTAGCTAAACACTTTGCATATTTACGATTTTGGCGGTTCACGACACTATATTTGGTAGTTGTCTAAACCATTTCTTTAAAAGAGAATTTTGAAAACAAGAGTCGCCACCAACCTTTTTAGGTATGATTGGATCACCTTATAAAACATTTTGGTCTACGAAGAATGTGAAAAATGAGTTCGAGAGTCTGGTGTGCTTACGGAAGGATTAGCACCCTCATAGCCCCAAAATTGGTACCAAATTGAATAGTTTTCTGTTTTGATGTCAAAAGTTTGAAAGAATTTAAAAGTAGGATCCTTTTTGAAAGCGGAATAATTTGAGTTGAAAATCGAGATTCCTTTGCTCCAAAAAGAATACAAATATTACATCCAGCATGATTGGACACGATATTCTTAAACTTTCGTGAATGAAATCATCTAAGTGATTTACAAAATCTATTTAGAAGGATACTTTAGACATTTAGACAAACGGGAAATCGCAACCCAGCATGTTAGGGCACTACTTCCCGAATTCCTAAATACAAAAACATTGCCTCATTTTAAAAAAATCTTTTGGATTAAATGAAGTATAAATTTTTAAAACAATGATGCATTTAACATATTACAAGATATCAATATTAAATAATATAAACTACATGATACATACTTTAACATTTCATGTAAATATAATATAGAGAATGATAAATAACGACATAAAAAGTACACAATATACATTAACATTTCATGCATATATAATCATAAATAACATAAATATACATACATTATCATTTCATGCAAAATACAACCTAGAAAATAATGAATATAACAATATAAATTAAATATATATACAATAATATTTCATGCGGATATAACTTAAAATAACAACATAAATAATCAATTTTCATGCAAATATATAAAAACAATAAATAACATAAAAAAATACAAATAATTTACGAAATAAAATTTACATAATAAAACAATACAAAATAAAAAAAACTGAAAATAAATCAACACATTATGAACATATATAAAATAAGTCAAAAATAAAGATGAAAATTAAATACCGTTAAAAAAATGAGGTGTCAAAATATTTAAAACAATATATAAATAATAGAGGATATTTTTTTTAAAAAAAAGGTTAATTAATTAATATATAAAAAAACTATATGATATAATAATTTAATATATTTTATAACATTGTATATAATAGGAACTAAACTTTATAGTAAATTTTAGAGTATTACATACTAAATTTTAATAATGATATATAAAAATGCAATATTTAATAATAATTTACAAATTTTTAAAATTATACATAATAATAAATAATAAATAATTATATAATATATAATAAAATAAAATAATACAATGAATAATATATATAATAAAATGTATAAATCAAAATATATAATAAAATGTAAATAATATAACAAATAATACACAAATAAAAATAAAAAGAATATATATAATAATTTTTTTACATATATAAATAATGTTTATAGTAAAAATAAATAATGTATATAATATTTAAAATAAATAAATTATATAAGAAAAAAATTTCAAAAGGATTAAAATGAAATAAAAATAAAACTCTAGGTTAATTTTAAAATAATAAAATGAATTTTGGATCCAATTGAAACACGCGCGCTAAAAAATCCGAGGACTCATCAGGCAATATCCTAATCCCAAAGCGGCGCCGCTTTCAGGATTGCGCTTTAAAGGGTTCAGGAACCAAATTGAAAGCGAAACAAACTATTAGGCCAGATTTAAAATAGAAATTTAATATTAAACGAAATTAAAAATGAAAAAAATGCGGAAGGGCTTAAAGCAAAGCGAATTTGCCCATTTACCAAAAAGCGCGGATCCTCCCGGTGTCACCATCAACGCTACAGATCCTCAACCTTAAAAGCGACACCGTTTTGAAGCCTATTGTTTTAAGCCAAAACGACACCTTTCCTATGAGGCTATATAAGCCAAATTTTGGCCCCAAAATCATTTTAAACCCGTTTTAAAAAAACAAAAAAACCCCTCTGAAAGAGGATCTGAGAGTAGGCTCCTGAGTTTCATCGAGACTCCAGTCATCGAGTTCTCCCACGCCCACCGAGCCGTTGTTAGCCCCGCCAGATACGGACGGCCAAAATGAAAAGTTTAGATTTTTATCGCAAAATCAGAAATTCTGGTAAGCCTCTCTTTGCTTCATTTTTAGTGATATTTAAATGTATTCATAAAGAAAAATAAAGTAAAAAAAAAACAAATCACCTCTGCTTTCTTCAATCAACTATTGGTATTTTATTGTATATGTGTATATACCAACCGTTGTTTTACATCGTTTCGATTCTGGCTTTTATAGCCATTGAAAATCATCATAAAATAATATTTACAATGTTTGATTTTATTTCTTGCTATATTTGTATTGCCTCTGTTGTTCTTCTTTCTTTTTACACAGGTACCAACGAAATCCGGTGTTACGGGGTGTGATGGTGATTTCTCGGGCGCTGATTGAGGCTATGATGGCACGAATCAGCCGGTGGTGGGATTGGAGCACCGATTACGGCGCGAGTTTGGGGCCTTCGTCTGCAGTGCTTGCAGCGCTAGTGGTTTCAAAAACCCTAGGCCTTACTGCTTCACCTTATGGTTTGGGCCAGCCCTTTAGGCCATGTTCGTTTGTTGGGTTTAATGGGTGTAATCGGTTTTTGGGTCATCAGGCCTTTGAGTTCGCTTATTGTAAATCGGACATTACAGGACATTTTATTTATTTATTTTATTTTGTTTTATTTCTTTTCACGGGTTCACGTGCAAAAATGGGTTCCTACATTGCCCCTCTTTGCTCATTGCCGTGTAACGGAATAGAGCAAAGACTATAAAAGCGACCTAATTTTGGCCGTCCGCCAAGTCTCGAAATCTGACCCTCATCTTCTTCAAAGATATTCTCGATAGCTTTGAATCTGCTACATCGTAACTCGGGAATGTCAAATCACGCTATCTTCAATCGCTTCCACGCAGAACTCGGGGACGCCATGCTATAATCTTTGATCCGCTCCCTGCCTAATATGTGAGACGCCAAATTTGTCATCTTTGATACGCTTCGATGTAAACATACAAATGTCGGATAAGGTTATCTTGATATGTTCCCTGCCATCAATACGAAGACGCCGAAATATGTTATTTGATCTCACTTGATGTAAACGGCTTCACGAATGTCGGATCGACTATCCTTCGATCCGCCTGAATCTTTCATTCGGAGACGCCGCAATCTATCATCTTCGATCTGCTTGGATGTAATACATAAATGTCGAGATCAATTATCTTCGATCTACTCTCGTCTAATACAGAGACACCAAATCATCATCTTCGATCGCTTCGATGTAAACACACGAATGTCGGGATCTGCTATCTTCGTTCTGCTCCTGTCTAATACAAAGACGCCAAATCGTCATCTTCGATGCGCTGATGTAAACACGCGAATGTCGATCTGCTATCTTCGATATGCTCCTCATGCTATTCTGAGATGTCAAATCACATCATCTTCAATCTGGCCGATGTAAACACACGATAACGTCGATTCGCTATCTTCGATCACTTCCCATCTAATATAGACGCCAAATCTACTATCGCGAATCTACACTATCCCTAAAGGACATAACACATGAGAATGTATACGTGCTCATGCCTAATGATTAGGATGCCATAATCAAAATGAGTCAAATGCTCCTAATTAGATATATTATGATGCAAAATGTTGTGAGAATGACTCATTTCAACATCTTTACTCATTCATCCATCAAAGTTTCATCTTTATTTTACTCAAGTATCAATCATACTATGCTCATATGCTTTGAATCAAATTGATCCTATTATACCACTCTTCAATGTTTCGACCTCTGAGATGATTCTTTCCTAGGATTGAATCATTTGAATTGTCCACTCATCTTTTAGATCAAGAAAAATTTTTTCAGAGTACTTCCGACTCTCGCCATAGGAATTCTTCAAACAATTGTTTTGTTTTATTTCTCGTATTCTCTGAGATGTCCAGAGTAATATGCACAAAACTTCTTTTTGTAAAAATTTTAGTTCATCAATCATTATTTCAATGCAACACACTTTATGAATAATGAAAGACAAATAATTTGATCTTGAGAATAGTTAGATAAATCATCAAAAATACAAAAAGGAAATTGATCTGAAAAACATATCTTTGAAGAAAAAGAATCCAAAGATAGTAAATTGGACAAAAATCGATGCCTTTCATATCACAAATTAGTTTCGTATACAAACTCCACAAGAAGACTGCTTTGAGTTTTAACATGTGTTTAGAATATCCAAAGTACTTTGTTGATGCCCCAATATGTAACACATTCCATTTCTTGTTGAATCCAAGATAGCAAGGTCACTGCATGCTTTTCAAATTTTGAGCTGTCTTTGGGTTTTCTAACTCAAAACCCCTTTGTCTCAAGCGCACTTTGTGGGTTTTCACCGTAGCCTCTATTTTTTTTCTTTTCCTTTTTTGAGAAGTCTTAAAGCGCATTTGCGGGTTTTCACCCATTAACTTCCCTTCTCTTTAAACAAAAATACTTCTTGATCGAGTCTCAATTCATCTGGATTGGGTAAACTTTCCCATCCATTTCTGTCAAAATCAATGCACCACCGTAGAAAGCTATCTTTCTACAACATACGGCCCTTCCCAATTAAGCATCCATTTTCCTCACAAAATCCTTCCGCATAGGAAGAATCTTTTAGTACAAGCTCCTCACGAAAAATTCTCTTGAATGAACTTCACTTGTCATAAGCTGTCGCATCATTCGCTCTCCCGATACATCTGACCACGACTTAACAGCCCTTAGCCTCTTTTCTTCAATCAAGTTCAATTGATCATACTAGCGCTGAATCCATTCTATTTCATCCAACTTTATCTCCATAAAATTCAAAGAGAAGGTATTTCCACTTCAATAGGTAAACACTACCTCCATCCTGTACAAACCAACGAGAAAGGGAGTTGTCCCAATAGAGGTTCTAGACGGACGTCTATAGGCAAAGAGTGCAAATGGTAATTTCTCATGCCAATCTCGAAGTCTCATCATTTTCCCCACTATCTTCTTGATATTTTTGTTGGCGTTCTTCCATCGCCTATCTATTTTTAAGCGATATGGAGATGAATTATGATTTTTAATCTTGAATTGGTGCAGACTTTACAATCATGCGTGTTATTCAAGTTCAATGCATTGTCTCGATATAATCCTCTCTGCATTCCATACCGAGAAATAATCTCCTTTCAAGAATCGCACCACTTATTGCGTCGCATTTGGTAACACTGGTATATGAAGTCGCTACCCATTTTATAGAGTAGTCAATGACCACGAAAATGAAACGATGCCCATTCAAGCTTTTTGGTGATATTGGCCCAATGACATCCATGCCCCACATGGAAAAGGGCCATGGAGAAAGTCATAACATGCAAAGGTGAAGGTGGTACATGAATCTTGTCCTCATATATCCTGCATTTATGACATTTCTTTCGCATAGCCAATACAATCTCCTTCCCCCATAGTAGTAATTAATAGTATCCAAACATCATGATTTGCCTTGCCATTGTAAAGCTATAATAACATGTGTCCCACAAACACCTTCATGT
Source organism: Gossypium longicalyx (assembly GCA_025698465.1). Taxonomy (NCBI): domain Eukaryota; kingdom Viridiplantae; phylum Streptophyta; class Magnoliopsida; order Malvales; family Malvaceae; genus Gossypium; species Gossypium longicalyx. The sequence continues at coordinate 9,924,572 of CM047004.1, forward strand.
ACTTCTTCCATGATTTGTCCTGCTTCCATGAAAGGCCAAGACATCTCAAAAGCACTTTGATCTTTCCTTCTTTTATATAAAGGATGTCCCCATCTAGTACATATTCGCATGCTAACCTCTCAAGGTTCTTTTGTCATTCTCGCTGTTTGCTCTGTGATATCTATGATTTTTCACATACCGTAATATATCTTGATACTGCAAGGATGGTCCTCCTTTTCCTCTTCTTCAATGTTACAACAATTTGCGGACCTCGTAAATACTCATCCGGAATTGGTCTCACATCCTCTTTTTGTTCGCTTTAATCATGGAAGCTAGTGTTGCTAAAGCATCCGTCTATCCTCGATTTTCATCCCATAGGAGATAATTGAAAGTGATGTTATCAAACTCCTCAAGTAACTCCAAAACTACCTTTCGATAATTAATCAATTTGGGGTCCCTTGTCTCCCATTCACCCCTAAAGCGGTAAATTACCAACGCAGGTAGTCTCCATATACTTCCGGGGTTCTATTTTTCACTTCTTTGCCCCTCGAATTCGTATGATGCATGCTTCATACTCTAGGCCATATTATTAAAATGATACCAAAATCCAATTTATATGTAAATGGATAATGATCACTATTTGGGGATACCAAGATCGCCTCTATACCCATTTCCTGTCACTGGCTGATGCGTCCACAAAGTTCACCCATGGATATTCTTCGCAGGGTTGCCACATACATCAATTCCTCATTAGGAAATCAAAGCTCAATGGCTCATAATCTTCTAGAGCTCGCTGAGCGTAAATTCATGCATCGTCCTTCCTTCGTGTATAGCCTTTTTGACTCACATAGACTATATCAAACTCGAAAAGCAATACTTGCCACCTTGTATGCCACTTCTTCCATTTATATTCGTTGACTCCACTCATGTACTTTAATGGATCAAGCTTCTCGAAATTAGCCAAGTCGTATGATATAGCATATATTGCCTCAACCTTCGAAATCATCCGCATTAAAGTGCAACACAATCTTCTCAATTGCGAATATCTCATCTCAACTACTCTATGAATTTCTTAATGAGGTAATATATCGCTTCTCTTTCTTCCCCGAATCATCATATTGACTAAGCACACATCCTATGGTATTACTAAACATTGATAAGTGCATGAATTAATGGTCTATCCGATTGGGCGAAAGATAACACTGGAGCGCTTAACAAGTATTGCTTCGACTTTATCAAAAGCATTCTGGCATTCTCATCCTAAGCAATTACCTTGGTTGTGTTTTCAAGGAGGAAATATAGGATCACATTTCTCGATTAATTGTGAAATAAATTGAGCAATATAATTCAAATTTCAAGAAAACCCCGAACTTCCTTCGAGTACGTGGTGGAGGCAATTTCTCGTATGGCTCTAACCTTGTCTCGAGTCAACTTCTATTCCTTCATTCAATTACAAAGCCTAATAATCTCCTGTACCTAGTTCAAGATAATTTGTCGAATTAAGCTTCAAATCAAAACTTCTCAATCTTAGGAACAAACTTCATCAAAACTTCAATATGCTCCCTCTCTGCTCGAGATTTAGCAATCATGTTATCAACATACACCTCAATCTCCGTGCATCATATAGTGGAATAAAGTCACCATAGCCCTTTTGGTATGTCGCTCTTGCATTCTTCAACTCCAAAAGGCATTACCTTTGTAAACAAAAGGTACCTCACAATGTTATGAAGGTGTGGTTTTATCCATGTCCTCGTGGATGCATTTTTATCTGATTGTACTACGATAAGCCATCCATAATGGAGAACAACAAATATCCCGTTGTATTGTCCAACAAAGTGTCGATGCAAGGTAAAGGAAAATTGTCCTTTAAGGCTAGCTTTATTCAAATCTCTCAACAATCAACACACATTCAGACATTCCTATCTTTCTTAGGGATGGCACAATGTCACCACCCATTCTAGTACTTAACCTCTTTGTAGGAATCCAAAGACTAAACCGCTTTTTGACTTCATCTTTTATTTTCGCAGATAATATCAGCCTCATCCTTCAGAATTTTTGCTGATCAGGCCCGAGCATAATCCGCGTCTTATGGGAGACGATGTACCACGATATCGTAAGATTCAACCCCATATCTCAAGGCGACCATGCAAAGATATCTTTTGAATTCATGTAGGAGCTCAACAAAACCTTGTCTCATTTCCTTAGCAATGTGTGTCCCAATTTTCACCTCTTTTCCTTCCCTCCAATGCTACATTCTCTATTGCCTCTTTTCACTGGGGTGGATTTGTTTCTCCTCTGTTTCACCACACTCAATAGATCCTGAGACACCTACAATCCCTCGTTATATTCAAGATCCCGAGGTTCTTCTAAACATATGTCTTACTCAAAAGAGAATTCGTGATTTGTAGTATCGCACGATGTCATTGATATCTCAGGACTCATGCAGTGCTAAAGAATGTACAAAGAATGAATGAATTTTAAGAATGTTTATTTATGTGTTATGTATGAAATGAAAAATAATTGAAAGAAAAAAGGTCAAAAAGAATATTGATCTGTATAAAAGAATATTCACTCGATTGATAATAAAAGTGTTTTATTGAAATGCAAATATCCAACATTGAGCCTACTTTATAAATGAAATCTTATTACCAAAAGTATTCAAAATTACTCAAAATCTTTAAAAACCACAAGAAGTTCTTCAAATTCCAATTGTTTAAAGAGCTTCTGGTTCGTAGGCGGCTTAATGCCTCATGGTTTCTTCGTCGTCAAACTCTTCATTATATACAAGATTGATATAATGACTTCCTTTTTGAGCAAATTTCTCTCTTTAGAGTGAATTATCTCTCCCGATATAAAAGTTCAGGATATACGAGGGGAACGCTATTGATCCCCACTCTACTTCTCTTCCATTTAAACGTGCCTCTTCTTCTTCTCTTTGACATTTCTCTATTTCCTTCCTTCCCATGCCCGTGAATCGGCTCCAAACCCAAGACAAAATGATCTCTCTTTCTTTTAGTTCGAACTTGAATTTCTCCCTGGAGATACCTCTTCCCAATCATTTTCCCCTGCAAGGCCTATTTCTCCACTGCCATCTACAAACCCATTCTTGTGGTTTTGGATATCTCTAGGCATCGGCACTTCATTTCTCCTCTAAAATAAATGTTGCATTAATGAATTCTAAGGAGCGAAAAGAACACTCAATACCTCTCGCTCGTTTGCCTACTCATGGGCTGCGGCCACCGGTGGACTGCCATTATGATGTCTTCTCCGCATTTATGGTGACCAAAATTATCCGCCTATTATTAGCTTCAATTCTCTGTTGCAAAGATGAGGTATCGCTCCGCCGAATGTATCCAAGGCCTCCCCCAACAAGTAATTATAAGAGGGCTTGATGTCCATCACTAAAAATTCTAACTGTATGCCATGTTTGGTCCGATCATCAAAGGAATATCAATTAACTTCCCATAACCTTTCTCTCCGTGGCCATCGAATGCTCACACTATATTGTGACATGTTTTCATATGAGAACCATTCACATAAGGGCAATCTGCTCAATGTGAGACAATAGTAAGACATTTAAAGTGACCCATTATCAATAAGCACACTTGGCAATGTATATCCTTCACGAGTGGTGATGCCGCCGGGTGGAATTTCATCATCATTGAAATAAATAAAATTGCTCATCAACGCTTATGTTACTAACCAATCGATCCAACTTATTGATGTGATATATCATTAGCAACGTAAGTCTCATTGAGCACCTTTTTATACAATGCCTCACGATGTTCTCCTCGAACTCGTAATAAAAAGCCAACATCGATATGGCGAGTCATTGTTTATGCAATTGTTCAAACCACGATGAAAATTTCATCAGGTACTTCGTAATTTTAGAAACTCTCTAGCTTCTTCTTCCCTTCACCGTTCATTAACAAGTACCTCACCCTATTCTCATCTCCAATACAAAGGCTTTCACTTTGTAGGCTCAACTCCATGCCTTTGCATCATAACACTTCCCACTACGTGTGTAGGATCCTTCAATTGAAGTCTCCTTGTATACTAGCTATATCTTCTCTCCTGTGATTAAGTCACATTGCATTTATAATTA